>VYXC01001155.1:77346-123440 GCA_013397175.1 Platysteira castanea
TTTTACTGTTTCTTTAAAACTTTATCCCCATGGACAAAACTGCAACAAATACAGGGTGAGAGGGATGAAGTAAAACCAAGGGAAATATGTGACTTCTGATGTCCATAGCTGTCAACTAGCCACAAGTTTATGGCAAAGAGGGAGCATGGTAACAACTAATAGGCTCTAGAATGTCTCTCTGCAGCTCTGCAAATGAAATTTTACAAAAAAGAATATAGATCAAACAGAAGGATGCACTACTCAGTAGAAAGACTGCTCAGCTCTTCATTTTGATTTTCTGAACACAATTGCAAACACAGTAGTGTATAAAGCAGTGGGAGAGTACAGGGCTAAAGCTGAAGGAAGAGGTGCGCTACATAGTCGTTACGGTTGGATGAGGAATGTGGTTTTTAAGTGAATATCCTGATTGTCCCTCCTTACAGGGCTTCAAATCACATCACGTAGCACATGAATAGGACTCCTTTCAAATTAAGTTAAACCAGAACATGCTCTCCCAGTGTGTAACTAATAAATTCAAATGCTAACAGGCATTCAAGTCCCCAGGTAGAAACCAGTGATAATCCAAAATAAAAATCCTGAACTGCATAACGTGAATACCAAGTCTCCCACGTGAATTGTTTTGTTGTCAAGAGCCACTTCAGTTGGGCCATACTACTTGCTGTGTTGTACTGAAGCTTGCTGGCCAGTGCTACCAGAGACACAAAAAAGGCAGAACGTCCGACATTTGGCATACTATTCCCAACACTCTTCCAAATTTCCTTTGAACAACTGTTGTGTTGGAATCTGAAAAACAAATATTCCTCTCAACCATTTATGTTTCCTATTAAAGAGCTGTAAGACCAGACTGAATTTGAGTTGATACATTCAGAACTCTATTTAATTTCTATTTTTATCTGACAGCTTCTATTGGTGGCACTTCTCCTATGAATACTCCTTTTTGTGCCTGAGCAGTAACTGTAAAGTATGAAACAGATTTTCCTATTTTAACTTTGTTTTTTTTTTTATCAGTTTACACTGAAAATTACCTTACATAGTGGGGTAAAGTAAAGCTTTCGTATTAAAAAAATGCCAAGTATATAAAAGTTCTCAAGATATTAAGAAAATATCATTGATTCTTTCCTTTCCCATCCACAGAAACAATTCTTGCTCTTTGTGGGAACATTTTTTTCAGTGAAGCAGATAATCTTATCTGATCTCCTGTTACATTGCTTTACCTTATTTTTCAGTATGTACTTAAGAGTTGCCAGTCATGCTTTGTAGAAAAAAAAATCCTGTCCTGTGGTGGGCATCAGGTACTGGAAACTCCATTGCTTCCATTTCTTTTTTTCCCATTTTCCATATTCTAGCTTTAGATTCATAGACATATATAAATTTCTATGTTTTGCATTAAAAATAATGTTCTACAGGATGTGAAAAATATTTCACGAATGTGAAATGTTTCTGTTAAAATAATTTAAGGCAATCTTCCAGTCTTTCATTTGAAAAGTTACATTCACAAGTTCTGTCTGTCACATGCAGTATGTTCAAGATTTTTGCAATTCTCATCAACTCCCTTTCCAGTGTTCAGCATAAATGAAATTATATCATTGCTCTCACCATTGAGAATACTCATCCTACTGACCTATTTTCTTTATTTTACTATCAATTATGGTATTATCTACTTCTATTTAAATTCCACACTGGACAGATTTATTTTGAATAAGAAATTTTGTATTTTAAAGTATCCCAGTTTTTCTGTGACATTTATGATGATCACATCTGTTTATCTAGACATATTATAAAACAATCGTAAACACTTTCAAAGATAATACTGTGAAAATATAAAAATGAAATGCATAATAATTTGATAATACAAGCACTGATGTCAAGTTTACACTTCTGTCTAGTATTATATGGCAATAGAATTTTGAAAATCATAGACATGCAAGTATCAACACTAATTTCATTGACAGTCTGCAAAAATAAAATTACTTAGAGACTTAAGCATTTCACAAACATTGTATTAATGAAAATTAATAATTTAAAATATGTAGTTAAATAGAACTGGAGGAGCATTTTTCCAATTTGCTTAACATAGGTCTGAAATAATTTTTTATAAATTAAAAGAAAATACATCACTGAGCATTTATTTAATTTTCTTCATTTATGTGACTAGAAATGAATTCCGCCCCCCCAAGAGAAACCTGTAACTTTGTCCATTTTAAGACTGAGTATATAATTTCTACTTCAAAATTTGCAAGGTAGATGCTATTTCATGAAAGAAGAAATGTATCATTTTAGCCTTAGTAGCTCAGGTGTTTTCTAAATTTTCTGCATCCTTGTAAAGTTCTTTAAATACCAGGATTTGAGGTTTTCCAGGTATCTTCGTGAAGCTAACACAAATCTTGTAAAATACATATGCTGCATTCGGGAAGCAAGAAGAGAAAGGCATAATTATATAAATTAAAGGCTAAGGCCCTCCTGAAGAAAGTTCAAGAAGTATCTTAGACCTTGCAGGAAGCAGAAAACTCCTGCCATGTTAATTTCTTGACTATAGAAGAGAAACAGCTCCACAGTTTCAAAATTACCGTCTATCCTGGGAGAACCTATTATCAGTCTTTTCTTTTGTCACTTTAAAATCTTCCAGGCCCTTTAAATTCCTTCTTCTGATGAAGGCCAGGATACATAACTCTCATTTCACACCTAACTTATTTCTTTTTTGTTTTCTTTTTTTTTTTTTTTNTTTTTTGATAGAGCCCGCTTGATTCCTTTGCCTAGAAGTGACGGTATGCACAGGCAGTAATCAGACTGTATGCTGTTAGACATGCAAGAAGCACCCACTCAGTTTGGGGAGCAACTGGTGTTTAATGAATGAAAAAAGAGGCCATCTATTACCTCCTTTGCAGCCACTTACTTGCGTGAGCAGCTTTCCATAGCCAGCGCTCTCAGGCTGCATAGCAGTAATTCAAGTCCTGTCGTATTGATACATAAAATAATGGCAGCTACTGTCTTCCAAAGGAAGATTTCCAAAAGAATACACTGTATGGGAGTCATACAAAAGGAGGAAAGCTAGTGAAAGATTGGGGGATCAGAAGGGTCCTACAAACACAGCAGCAGCTGGGCAATGTGAAGTATGCCACGGTATTTTACAACTTTCATCAATGAATTTTGTTCACAAAAAAAATAAAAACCTTTGTCTCTTTTGATTTAATAAAAAGTTATTATGATTTATAATTTTTGCAAGTGTTGGACCAATACAGAAAGTCAATGTTCAAGATATATTTACAGTTAATAACAGCTTCTTCATTGTGTACCTTGGAAATCTTTATTAACCTTAATTATCTTTCACACTTTAGTATGAAATTTACGCTAAATTCGTTTTAGGATGAAGGTGACTTTTACAACAATTCTTGTCCGAGGCATGCTTTGTAATATACACATGGTCATCAGCATTTTGAGTGACAGATTATTATCTAATCTGGCATTCCATCTGCACAGGCAGTTTTCCAGTAGATTTGACATTGATCATCTGTCCCTTTGATTTGTTAACTTCATAAAAAGTGGGGTTTTGTTACAAAATTACTAAAAGCTTGCAACTCGGTATAGAAATGCTGTTATTTTATATTTTACTTTATCATAACTTTGTTTTCCAGAGAAGTGACTTTGGTTTGTGAAACCAGTTACATTATTTTTCTTTCTCTATCAACTCTCCACAGCTAAATAAGCCTCAGGAATTTGGTGTTCAAATGTGATTAATTTGACTGGCACAAAAAAAAGGGAAGCAAGACTGACAGGATGGGGAGACGGTAACAAAGTGCATCAGTATGGACATGAAATCCTCATATTACTGCATGTATAACAGTCCATTCCTGTCAGCATGTTCCCCCTATAATAAATCTAATTTTCTTACAGATCTTCTCTTTATCTACCAAATGTTTATGAAAAAAATCAGAAACCACAAATCAAGACAATATATGACACTAGAAAGAAACTCAACTCTCCCAAATGGTTTTGGGAACACAAAATGTCTGGTTTTATGTTTGTTGAATATCATACTATCTCATTTTTAACATTCATTACATAGCATTTTCACAAAAAGGATGTCTTTTTTAAAAAGGTAAATATGACAGCCTACCTATTTCTTCCCTCTTCATGCAAAAGCTCACTGATACTATTTAAGAATGCATAAAAGTGGATGAATCTGTGTGCAAATAGCCACACATTTTCTGCAACATAACTGCCTACAGGAAGTAAAAAAATTATCCCAAATTTGGCAAATGCATTCATGGTATCTTCAAATTTGCTCATAATTTTTTTTTTAGTTGGATTGCCTTTTAATGAT
The DNA here is from genome assembly GCA_013397175.1 of Platysteira castanea. Lineage (NCBI taxonomy): Eukaryota > Metazoa > Chordata > Aves > Passeriformes > Platysteira > Platysteira castanea. The sequence continues at coordinate 81,668 of VYXC01001155.1, forward strand.
TTCAAAAAAAAAAATTACTAAGTAGGCAAGATAAAGATCAATGAGATAGGAAAAATTAAGATCCAGATCAAGCAATTTACTAATGATGAAAAGAATAAATTACGTCTCCATCTAGTCTCAAATACCCAACTGTGTTCCTATGAGCAAAATTTTTCACCAGAAATACTTTTTTTACCTGGATCAGTTGCTTTGTATTTACACTAAAATGATTCAAGGTCTGACTAGGCACTTAGCTCTAGCAATTATTTTATAAAAATATCTCAAAATGTTATTATCAAAACATTGATTATTTTACTGAAACATTACTGCTATAATAGAAAATTGCCAACTCCCTTTTGAAGAAAGAAAAGTTTACTAAAGCAGTGAGGGTTGATTAACTGTGGCCTGAGTTCTACAACTGGTTCTGCTGAGGCTGCCAAGCCTCAAGTGCTGCCTTACGCTGTGAGGACATACAGGGATTTTTACTAGTTTGGGTTACTTAGGACTGTGTTTCATTTTTATGTATTCCACCTATGCGTGATCAAGATGTGAGGATTTTTGGGATGTGGGTTTTTTGCCACTCTTCCATTCCCATTCTCATATCATTGCAAAAAAATGATCCATGCCAAAGATACAACGTGGATTTTTTCCATTCCTTGTTCATCCTCAAATCTGTTCAATGCTACTCCCAGCATAACACTGTGTAGTCAAGGGCCTGCTTATTTCCTACTTTCTTGCTGGAAAATGTACTAAGTAGATACCTCAACTACATAAACTTCTCTAGTGGGTTTATATTACTTCTCTACACAGATGTGTGAAAAAGGAAGTGGTATTTTGGTTGTGACGAACCAAAAATAAACCACGTATAAAGAAGAAGCATGTGTCTTATGTTTAAAAATTTTCAAATATGTCACATTACAATCATATTCTATCTTTTAAACATATTTTTAGTAAATATTTACGTGCTTTTCATATGATTATCCTCTCTCTCATATCACGCCATTCTTTAGCAAAAGCCAGCTACTACCACTGGTCCTAGCTGGAAAAGAGTCTTGGAAAATTACCATGAATGTCCTGATTTCTTTAGAAAAGAGGTTTAATGCTGAACTAGATGAATATTGTATTTTAATGAAATTTCTCAAAGATTTTTTACTAGTTAGCAGAATTATTTAGCAAAATACTTAAAAATGCAACATGAAATCATAGTTATAATAAAAAAGACTTTCACAGTTTCATGAAGATTAACATTTAATAGTATTATTTTAGTAAAAAAAAAATATACAGAAGTCATCTCTTGAGATGCCTCAAAACAAAGGCAAAAATATTGATTCTGTGAAAGTGTTTGATACTTGCTACAATATCACTTCATCTCAGAGATGTCCTATCTAAACAAAATATAAATAAACTTATTCTCATATGTGTATAAACAAAAATGCTTACTATACCTGTGTTGCCTTTTTTCTTCAAATCTTCAGAAGTATAAAGGCACAATGTCTTGGTTTAATTTGAGCAATAAAGGCACAGTAGCAGCTGTTTGATTCAACTTATGTCATAGCTTTCATACTTACGGTGATCAAATTTTGGACACCAAGAAATGACAGTAATTAGCCTTATTTATGACCATGTTTTTGAAAATGTATCAACTACATTTTGAATAGATATTGCTTCCACAAAATAGATAATCTATCTAAGTAAAACTCCTTAAAACAATCATGCACATTTTGCAATCATGCATTGCAGAAAAAGATTATAAAAATATAATGAGAAAAAACAGAGAAATAGTAAAATGAAACTCAAAACTCCTCTGATCTAGGAACTCTCCATATTAGTTGGTTGGGCTTTCTAATGGCTTTCAGAAAATTTGTCTGCCTTAGAAATGAAAAAAAAATTTTTTTTGAAAGACAATTTCTCTGGTTTCAGTGAACAAAGGAAAGCTTTTATTTAGAATATGCTAGTAAGTACAAACATTCAATTTCTAAATTTCCTTCAGAAATATTTTGCATTTTTCTGTAAGAAAGCCATACATTATTTCTGGTCACAGTTTTTAATTGCCATTGCATACTTTGAGTCAAAGACAGTTGTCTGTTCTGCGAACACTAACTCCTAAACCAATTAAACTCTACATAACCTGTATATGGTTTGCAGTCATATGCCTGGAGAGACATAACTGTGTGAAAACAGTAACATCAAAACTAACTTTAAACACCTTGGGAATATGTTCATCCCGCCACATCTATAATCAAATCAAAGTAAAGCTTTTCAAGATTTGCTATTTTAAATAAGCACTAAAAGCTATTATGCATTACAAAACAAACTCTTAAGCGGGTGTGCAGGCCTACATATAGCCCAGACTTTATCTTTCTAATCTGGTGATGAATACAGCAGGCCACCATCTGGTGTGCATGTACATCAACAACTACAATACAGCCCTACAATTTAATAATCACAAACTTTAACTGCTACTTACCACTTACTTCCAGCTACAGAAGGTCTCTGATTAAATCTGTCAAATAAACGTAGAAAAACAACATAGGATTAACTGTTTTTGTTCCGGATTGGGTTTCAGATGCAGACAGTGGAGCAGGGAGAGCTCTGCTGTTGCTACGGAAACCTGACGCTGAGGATTTAATGACAGCATCAGATGGTATTGTACTACAGATTGTCTGCTTGAGGGACTAGACAGCATGCTGCTGATAAGAAATAAGAATTGATTCCAAATGTTTTCAATTTGCTTTATCAGAAGAATCCTTCCATTGCCTCAAATATATTAATTTGATAGCAGATACAAAGAATTTATATTAATGTTAGAAAAATATGAGAAACATAATCTGCCTGGAAGCTCTCAATGCAGGTAACTAATCTTCCTAAACCCTTATTCAAATATGTAAAGTTTATAAAATTAATAGTGTATTTAAGTCTGATGAATATTTAATTCATTTATATATATATATGATTCCTCAAATAATTTGTCTTTACACTGACAACTTATAAAAATGAAGACTTTTTAAGTTCTTGTGTTTTAATTTCATTAATTCTTGCTAAAAAAAGGATCCAGAGAGGAAAGATTTCCAACAAATTCCAGATTCAAAGAGGCCTGGAACTACTATATTTCAGGGATTTATTTCATATTCAGTCACTTAGTTTGGTAAAATTTTTATTTTGTGAAATTTTAAAATACTATTACAATTCAGAAACTATTTCTGAACACAGGCTGCATGAACTGCAGAGTATCACCTGCCGAAATGTAGGCTGATGCATGTGTTTGGCAGCTCAAAATTTTCTTCTATAAAGTTTCTTTCTACTTCACAAATCTTTCTGAATTTTATTTATCTCTGGTGATTTTTAGATTGTTATCAGATTAACAAATATAAAAATATTGTCTGAAAACAAAATTCATGATTCCTCTATCAAATATCTCTTCTTTTGTTATTTCATCTGAGCTCCAGGATATTAGTTCATTGAGAAGCTTACATAAATACACAGAAATAATATTTTATATTCAGTTGAAGCTCTTCTGTTCCAAGGAATTTTACCAACACATTTCCCACTACATAATATTGGAAAGCCTGTTAATAATACTCACAAAAGCTACTCCTTTCCTTCAAAAATAAGGCCACTGCAACTTTATTCTCTAAATAGAGTAGAAAGAACTGCCATTTCAAAAGTCTAAACCAAACATCACACAAGACCATTTGATCAATATGGCTTTGAAGGTTAAAGATTGATTCAGTCCTACTGGGATTTAAGACTATCTCCTGCAGTCTTAGGTATTTTATACATGAAGATAACCCCATCAACAGACCTCACCATTAGCATCAAAGGGAATTTCTGATTATATCAATAGTAGGACCAAGCAATCCCTTTATCTACCATCCCTAAGAAAACCCCAAAATCCAAACCAGACTGGGAAGAGCAAGGAGAAGCCTATGAATTTCCTTATTATGAATTTCCCCATAATATTTTCTGTTTAGATCTTAAATAATAGTGGGGAAAAAGTATTAATTGTTGATCCATGGTCAAATTAAAACTTCACGGCTGATATTTTTTCTCTATTGGTTTTCGAGTAAGATTTAAGAAGTTCAAGATAAAGAGTAGGGTTGTCTTCAAAAACAAAAGCAAAACCAACAAAATAATACTAATTTGGAGTCCATATAGGTAATCTTGGGTTAAATGCACTGATGCCTTTTGAATTTAACATTCAAAAACAATCTATGTAAAAACTTGAGGTTATTTTGAAATAAACAATGTTTTGAATGGAGAATAATTTATTCTTGAATAGTCAAAATAAAATGTGTTAACATTTCATCAATGAACTATTTTCTACCTTTTTGGAAAATTCCCCTATATTCTAGTCCAAGCTGCTCACCAATTTCTATCTGAGTTTTTTGCTTTAGACAACTTTTCCCCGATTCCTTTCTTAGGCAAATGTAGTACTTGTCAAAACCAATAAAATACCCCACATAGTGTATGTTGTGCAATAGCTTTGAAGACCTCCTAGCAAAAGCATTCCCAGAAACCACCATAGAATATAATAGTTAAAGGAATATATGGTACTTGAACGTGAAGTACTGATGTACATTCACCTTTTTAATCTTAAAGTTTGAAAGAAGAAGAGCTTTGAAGAGGCTTCAAGAGAAGTAGTTAAGAAAATGTAAAAGAAAATTATTCGAAATATTTTTGAACTAGGGGAAATTATTAATGGAAATTACCAAGCAAAACAAATGAAAAAAAATAACAACATTTAAGACTATGTTAAATTGTAAAGGAAATCATTTTAGAGTAATTTGGTCAAAAATACACATCTGTTTTTTGAAATCTCTTTTAGTCCATCATGTGTAAAACACAAATCACAGAGGCTGAAATTATTTTATATTAATTTGAGCTTTTAATCTTTGTGACCCATGGTACCTTGGTATTTTTTTTTTCCTTCTGATTTTCAGAGTGCATGTGTCATAAAAGTTTGAATGGCTTTATCATCTCTGTAAAGACCAAGAGAACTCACTCCTTCTTGAAAGCAACCAGGTATATTTAGACAACATCCCAGAGACTACAGGATTTTGCAAAAAAAGAACATGAAAGAGTTACAGTGAGAAAGTGGAGGTCTGAATTTTATGCAGAGGCTGAAAAACTGCTGAGAAGTCTTAGATGCACAAAGGCCTCACAGGCCACAAACAGGCCAAGGGAAAATCATGCAGATTTTACTAGAACTCAAAAGTCACTGACCAGTTGAAATTAAGCTTAGGGAAGAGGAACGCTGAATGGTGATATGCACAGGAAGGGGCGGAGCTGCTTATAAATACTTCCCATTTCTATTCTCTTTTTCTCTCTTATTCAAAATATTCAGTATATCAGAGGCTTTCAAACAGTATCTTGCTCTTTTTAGCTGATAGACATTTGTTGTTGTTTGGTTGGTGGTGATTTTGTTGTTTTTCTTTTTTTATGGAACTCCTCAGTCTTGAACATCAAAGCCTGAAGGATCCTGAAGTAACTGTTAGGTGAAATTCAGATCCATGTCTGTAGAATTTTACCAGCAATGAATGTCATTATGCTTTTCTGAATCTAAGTTAGTCATTGCATTCTTGCTTCAACTCTAAGGATACCGCACATAACTGTAGTGGGACAGTGAGAAATATGACATTTAAAAATATGTTGGAAAGGGTATGACAATAAGACACACTAAAAAATTTTGGTTCTTACTGTGGTATTTTGGCTGGATATCATGGTTAGAATGTAAATTGTCCTGCTTTGAAGAAACTACTCTTGTTTATTTTAGACGAAAGACCATTGTCAGACATAGTAAAAATCTCAGAGTATCACTGAATTCATACTGAAAAGAATGAAATGGACTTTGTTACAATAGGCAATCACCTATACTGTATGACAGAATTTTCCTCTTTTAAAAGTATTATACTTCATAAAAATATGTAAAAGAAAACCTGAAAAGTTATGTTAAATATCTTTAAATATGATTTAATCGTATCTTGGAAAAACAGAATTATATCAAATTATCTGAAGCAAGTCCAGAGGAGGACCGCCAAGTTTATTAGAGGGATGGAGCACTTCTCCAGTGAGGAAAGGCTGAGAGAGTTGGGATTGTTCAGCCTGGAAAAAAGAAGGATTTAGGGTGACCTAATTGCAGCCTTCCAGTACCAGAAAAAAGTCTGTAAGATGGAGAGACTATTTACCGGAGTACGTAGTGAAAAGACAAGGGAGAATGGCTTAAAACTGCGAGACAGTAGATTTAGATTAGATATTCGGAAGAAATTCTTTATTGTGAGGTTGGTGAGGCACTGGAACAGGTTGCCCAGAAAACTTGTGGATGCCCCATTCCTGGAAGCATTCAAGACTGGGTTGGCTGGGTCTCTGAGCAACCTGGTCTAGCAGAAAGTGTCCTTGCCCATGGCAGAAGAGTTGGAACCAGAGGATCTCTAAGGTCCCTTCCAACCCAAACCATTCTATGGTTCTATGATTCGTATATTTGGCTCAATTTACCAAGACAGTTAGCATTCCAAGCTGTATGAGTATCCTAATGTTGTTTTTTAGGAAATTACTTCACTATTATTTCTTATGTGTATCATGTTATGAATTCATTCAAAAACTTCTGATTAACTGAATCATTTTCTCATTCAGTTTCTCATTTAGAAACTTTATGGAATTCAGAACTACTACAGCACAGTTATACTAGCTATAGATTAATGTACAAATGAAAGTAATAGAGGTATAATCAAACTTCCAGGATAAGCAAGATAATTCGGATACTTCAAGTTTTGAATATGTAGCAGCAGGTGATCAGTAGTCCAGCTCCATCAGCACAAATATATCAAATGCAGTACAGTAACTATAGTTTCCTAGTACTGAAACTCACAGCCAGTGCTATATTTATTATTCATGTAATTTCTACTGTTATAGACACTATAGACACTAAAATAAACATTAAATTACAAGTGTGTGTCTGTATACATACTACTTACATTTGGTCAGAAAACAGATAAATATATATTGCTATTTCTACATAGAATTACAAATAAATCTTTATCAATCTACAGGTATAATACCTATGTCATATGAATGGTAATATTAAGGGAACATTAAATTCTTTTGGTTGAATACTGTACCTCGTGGGTAGAGTGGGGAGATATGTAACATTTAAATATTCTCACATGCATAACCGTTTTTCTGAAGTCTACCTCCTTATTGTTACGAAAGTGATATGTAGATGTATTTGGTGTTTCCCAACTTTCAGTTCTACCCTTGGATGTCTTCTGCACCGGGTCCTAATTAAGTATGATGTGCAAATTGTGCCCTTTTTTTCCCCATACATGTGTGCAAATTGTTTAGGGTTTGAGTCATCTAGTGCCAATGAGACCTACAGGTTGTTTATACATCAAAGAAAGCCGTGGCTCTCACAAGGATCATTGAATGACCGGTGGGTTTCAGGTCTATCATGGATGACCACACAGAACTCTAAGCAAAGAAAAACAATCGTTCCAGCTTCCCACTGAAATGCCACGTATTTCAACAAAACTGGAACATCCAGTCCAACATAGTTTATAAACCATTGGCTAATATACTACAATGATCTCCCATCCTGGTTAAGTGACACTTCTGAATAAATTAGCCTGTAGTGTCTACTCTGTTAATTCAAATTTTTAAAAAAATGATTAAAAAAGTGCATTCTTTTGTTTTGAGGCTCAGCTTTAACAGCACATCAATAAGAAGAAGCACATCAGTGTAAATATCATATGAAGAAAAACTCAAAAATTCTCCCTGCCCATCCATATTGCAGTCCATATTGTCAGTCCTGTGGTTTGCAACAGACATTACTTCTTCCATACACTCCTCTCCCTTTAAGCTCCCTTATTTCTCAAAAAACCCCACACCTGGACTACCTGTAAGTAATTCTACTCTCACTTTACCATGCACCATTTCTTTCTGTTTCTTTGTAAGAGCCGGTCTCTTTTGGGCAAGGACCATATATTATCTCACTCCACTCTCACATGCATATATTTGAAGCTACATAAAAATGTTAGATAATGAACAATAGAAAGAGATTCAGAACACTCTCTTACCAAAACTTAAATCTGGCAAGATTTCAAGGAAACATTATTGGAAGCAAAGTGCCAAGAGGCATCAGTGAACTATCTATAGATTTATCGTTGGTAGTAACTTAGAGCAGGCAGCTCTTTATCTATACAGATATTACTTCACCTCATCTCATCTCATCTCATCTCTGTCCTTCAGTATATATACATATATATGAAGTATAATAAATAAAATAAGCACTTCAAGGAACCATGGTTCATGTTAGCATATTTTGCATTGTCATACCTATAACTCAGGCACTGTTTAACATATATACATCATAGTGAGATAGTATTTTACATATGTGGCATAGTGATTAGCATTTTTGTACTCTATTTAGTAAGAAGTTGAAGATCTGGTAACTAGCTATCAGTTTAGTTATCTTGCAGTAAATAGACTTGTACCTTTTCATGTAAAGCCTGTAAGAAAATACTGAATTCTTTGCTGCTGCACAGGATTTTCCATCACTAGGTTGCAGTTTTGTTTGGGTTGGGTTTTTTTACAAAAAGACGCTATTGCTATCATTTAAATTTTACTTTCATTTCCATTTCCTGCAGAGAGATTTGACAAATTAGAGAGATGGGAAATTACCAACCATTTGAAATTTAACAAGGGAAAGTGCTGGATTCTACACCTGGGATGAAATAAAACCAGCTTCTTCTAGGTGAGGCCTCTGTACTTTTAGCCCAGAGAAAAGAGTGGGAGTCTTCTGGAGCTGGGAGGTGGTACCCAGATATGATTTTGTACCTTATCCAGTGTCACTGGGAGAGAGGTTCTCAACAGAATGAATGCAGGCTGAACTTAAAATATACATTCATTTGTCACCATCTTTCATCTAAGCTCAGTTTCACTTGGGATGAATTCAGATGATTACCTGTTCAGCCCAAGTCATTTCGAAACAGAAGAGCAAATGTTATTTTCTGAGAGGTTTCATTATTGTTTTGCACTCCCTCTAGTTCAACAGTGTAAAATACAGCTGTGTAATAAAACTTCCTCTGGTTAGAGTTATATTTTGTCTGTTAAGGTATTCATGTTAAGAAAAAACCCTATTTTTTTTTTTTGCTAGTTATTTTATGACTTGGCCTCTCGTTAATTTATGACTTTACAGAAAATAAAAAATGCAAATGCTCTTTTTACTGAATGAAAGAAAATAAAATAAATTGTAAAATGTGATAATTAACATTCATCAAGTACTATTTTAGCAATCCAATTTCAAGCAATATATGCTTGAATAACAACTTGAAAATGTGAGGGTAAAAATGTAATAGAACTCTTTATATATATAGCACTTTAAAAGAGTGACCCTGTTATCTTGGAGATTATTCTCTCTTTTCAAATCAAACTTTTGGACACTGTTCCAGCTGTGAGGAGACTTGAGTGACTGCCATTAATGATTCAACCTTAAAGAGTACCCCACTGTTTTGGAAGGGCACGTATATTTCTGCCTCATTTTCTCTTTTTCAGTTTTACCTCTTGGAACCATTATTCTGGCCAATGGTATTAGGCTACCTGCAAAGAATGGTGAAATATAATAAATTATCAAAAAATTCAGGCATATTTAAAGCTCAGAAAAGCAAATATGCAGCTCATACACTGATACAAATAGTTATAGTTTTTAATTTAAATATTAACCCAGACAGCAGAGTATTTGATCTCAAGGATATTTATTTGTAAAGAGATATTATGCCGCTGTAGACAGCAACATCAGATTATTTTTTTTCTTTTTTAAGTTAACTTCAAATTTGCTAGTAGAACACTAAAAAAAACCAAACTATTAAGATATTTTAAACGTGCTTTCTTATGCAAACAATTATACAAAATACATTATTTAAAATTTGTCTTGATATGTTATTCCTATCTATATTTTAATTTTTGCTATTAAAAAAAAGCACTCATAAAAACCATGGTCTGTAATTTTAAAAGTTCAGATTCATAAGATATTCTGTCATGTTGCTGCTTTAATTCTTCCCTGCGTAGTCTTAATATTTTTAAATGCAGTAGGAACTATGTGAGACTTATATCTCTTTTAACATTATTTCAGTCCTTCTTCCAATAGTTCATAATTCTGCTTTCATTTCAGATCTCGTAACTGAAGAGTCTTTTTATATATAGACATTGGTCCCATTAATATTAATAGTAAATGCACCTATGCAACAAGCAGAGAATATAAGCTAAATCTGTTATTTCTCTCTCTAGAATATATCTCTGTAAATTCACAGCATACAAATGTCTGGTTGATGAACATTTCATTTTAAATTTAAGTGAACTAGTACTATATAATGGATTTTAGACACCTATATAACTGTCAGGAGACTGAAAGTTTTTCCAAGGTATCTTCTAGCTCGTGGAAGCCACTTCCTGACTCTTCTGCCTGCATGTTCTTAAATATGCATACTTCGCTCCTGAAAAAGGCAGTTCAGATTGCAGTTGAGTTTAGAAAGTCTAGTAGGAAAAATACAAAGTACTATATTTGTTGTGGTTATTAATATTCAGTAGGGAATATGAATACATAGCTAAACAAAACTTGGAGTTGTTGTGGTTTTAGTAACAGATGAAGCAAAAATGGCTATGACAGAAAAATATAAATAAGCAAACTTGGTCATGCCATGATTCTTGTGCACATTTTCGGGAGCCAATTCTTCATCATCTTTGTGTCTGGCTTTGGTCACTGTGAAAGGATTGAATATAAATATACAGGTTGTAATGAAAGCGTTCTCTCTCCATTATTTTTTGAAGCATCAGCTGAATAGACTCTATTTGTTGGTAGCAAATGCCATTTTCATTTTTCCTGTAGGTGTATCTGAAATAATAAGGAAAAACTCACAGGTGTATTCCTCTATAAATTCTGTTAAACTTCAAGACTTCAAAACCTCAGGAAATTGTTCCATGCATTATAGTTTTTTTATAGGAAAAAGAACTGGAAATTTTGAGAATGTTTCCTCAGAATTGAGGGGGTGGAGCAGCAGCGTGTGTGTTTATAGAAATCTGAGTTCTTGATTAAATATTTCATAAAAAAAGAAAAAAACGCTTTCATTTCAGGAACTAGAAAAATGAAACCCAAGAATGAAGTATTTTTGTCTGCAGTCCCTAAACATCTATGTGATAGTATTGCTGTCAAACTTTAGGAGAACTCTAAACTCAGTGCCTCAGATTGTCATTCTCCTCCATGGATGAGGTTCTCCAGACTAGCTGTTAGCCTATTATCAACTGGATTTAAGGGAGGGAAGTTTCATCTTTCAGTAAGAAAGTTGCTTTATTTTAGTGCAGAAATTTATTGTAGCTTTCCTCCACACAGTTTGCAATTTCTTCCCACTATCAAAAACCCATTTGAACCCTATTTTTGTATGCATTTTGTTGATGGAAGTGTTTTCAGAGCTGCTATTTAAAATTATATGATTCAATGCCCACGTAAGTCAAAGGAAATCACCTTTCTACAAAGCTACAAAAGGTGCAATATCTATAGCCAAATTTTTTTAAAAAGTGTTTTGGGTGAGTTAAAAGCTGTCTTTTTTTTTTTTTTCCTCATTTCAAGAAGCATTATTATCTGTAAAGAAAGAATCTGCAAACTACTTGGATAGTTCAATAATCTCCGCCTTTAATATGTGCTGTAACAAACACAGATCAAGATGGAGCTAGTAAACTCCAAGGTCAGGTTGGATGGGGCATTGAGCAACGTGGTCTGGTGTGAGGTGTCCCTGCCCATGGCAGTGGGGTTGAAACTAGATAATCTTTAAGGCCCCTTCCAACCCAGGCCATTCTATAATTCTATAAAACTCTGTATTTGCTTTAGAAGGATGGCGTGTCTTCTCCATCCCTCATTCCTTTTTTACCACACAGGTATTTAGTCTAGTGTAATACAAAATATCTCCAGCCAATATAGAGAACACTGTAGAGTTTGCTATTCTCATACAATTTCTCAGAAATCAGCCCATACTTGATCCTCTTGTACTTTTGCTATGAGGGGAAGGGAGTACATTAAAATGATCTTTGAAAGCATCAGTCAAAGCAAAATCATCCCTAAACCAGATGCCTTTTCTGAGCTCCATGTACGCCTGTTTTTACCTTAAAAGATAAGATGACAGTAGGCACAAGAGTTTTAGCACAAACATATAGAATTTCGTACCCAAGCTCTTACCCTTCATCTTAGGACCTGGCCATCTCACAGTTTGTCAACACATTCCACTTTCAGGTCGGGAAAGGAAGGTTGTTGAAAATAGTCAGCTTGCAAATGACCTGAAAAAAATTCAAAGGCAAAGAGTTACTTCTAATTATAAAAAGGCAAATATACTCCATAGGAATCTCACCTGCCACAATCAAATGTTTTAAATCATGTTGACCTTCATTAAGTTTACTTTTAAAATCATGATCCCAAAACACAGAATGTACAGTACGTGTGATTAATACTGCCTTGGGTACGCTACAGGCATTTGTTCACACTCTCATAATCTGTTATCAGTCAATGCATTTCCATGGTTGGCATGCTTTGTTGCTTGCTTATTTGACCATTCTTCCTCCATTCCTTTCTATACATACATCTATAGATATCTAACCAGAAAAAGTACAATGCCACCGGCCAAATTTTCATACATATCCTCTTTTAGCGAAGATTTCTTTCTCTTTACAATTACTAATTTTACTGCTCACTCTCTATTTAAATACAGAATGCTTATCCAAATAGTCTGTTTCCAGCAATATTTGCTGGAAGTTAATACTAGTTATTCACAACTGTGATCACCAGAGCAAGCCATTTACTGTAATATTCCAAGTAAAGATGAGGAGCCACCCACAGGCTCTTTTGCTTCTTTTCATGCATTCCAGCATAGTTAGGAAGTGGAAGAAGAGAAAGAGACTGAGATCAGAGATATCATTTACTGTTCAAAGTATAGACTTGACAAAATGTTTATTTACTGAAGACATAAATTAGATGTCCTTAGATGGATGAAAGATTACAAAAATAAAATAGATGTGCATCAGAAGAGGGCTCCTATAGATTTGAAAAGAGATTGTATTAGTTTTGTTGCATAGAAGCGATTATGGTCCTATATTACCTAAAAATCCGTTAATCTGACCATAATTTTACAGTGCTTTATAATTTGATTGCCCCTCTCCTTCTTGGCTCCTTTGCCATTGTTACTCTCATTTTGACTATGGTTAACTTCAGAAAGATGTATTTGGGGGTCGGAGAGGGTTGGGAGGATGAGGGTTTATTATGTAATATATTGAAAACCTCAAGGAAAATTGCTTTATGTTTCTGTGTATACAAAACACAGAGGATAAGCACTCTGGATCAGTTGCTGGGTTACTTACAGTGCCATGAATTGTAAAGATGAAAACATCCACATGACAGCTTCTTTCAGGTAAGTTAAAACAGGTTCTGAGCTGAAGCTGATCAACCAATATAGAAATACAGAAGTCTGGACTATTTTACAACTGCCTGTAATTCATTTTACCACATTATTTTAGATGGAGATAAATTTTTAACTTATTTTCCCAACAAGCAGCAGTTGGGTACTCTGTAGTTTCTCACAGGCTGACTCTGAATGCAATTCAGCCTGTGCAGATGGCCTGCACGGGGATGACACATCACGTAAGTCTCAATTAGCTTCTCACTGCAGAATTTAAATGGGATTACGTGATACATAAAACCTCGCTGGCACTGTCTGAAAAGTGGTGATCTACAGCCTCTGAAGTTAAAGGCTAAAATGTCATGAACCAGCAATGTAAGTACTCTGTCACCTTTTATTTTTCCCCCAAAATGTAATTATACTGGAATATAGTCTTTTCTTTGAAACTTCATTGAAAAATATTTTGGCACATTCAGAGAGAGAGAATTCTAGTTCTCAAAGTCTGGCAAATGACCAGAAGTATCACATCCTTACTGATATGCTCCTAATCTGTGTTGTTTGAGAGGCAGGCATTTGCTCTGCAGTTGTAGGTTGAAACATATTAGCTTCCTTTCTTTTTTGTCTATTATGGTATTTTTAACCTACAAACAGCAAAACTGAAGCCATTAGATTTTGCTCAACCCAGATTAAAGATCAGTAATGCTAGCTGAAATGTTTGTTTCATGTTCTAGTAAGCACATACATTTCCAGCCATCAAGGTAGCTGATAGTCTTATGTTCGTTTTAGACTGCTGTACTTGGACACATAATAGTTGCAGCAAAAGGCGAAGACTAATTAGCAGAAAGGTTTTTTTGCATGTTACATTTATAACATGGCAAGAGTTTTACAAAGGCACGAATGAAAAAAGAACATTTCTATTCACTGGAAGCGGGATAATACATTGATTTTTAAATTACCCTCCTTTCTTACGAGATGTTTTACAGATATATTTTATTGACTGTCTTTTCCCCATATAAATAACTTGCCCCTCTATTGAAGTCTACTGAAACAGTGAGATTTACCCTTAACCTCAAAAAAGAAAATCTGTTAGCATGTTCTTGTGTGGTAGGAATGTTTTCTGAAGGAATTAAACTACTATTAGGATATATACACCTGTTTAACCCCAGCCAACAAAACCTCTACCTCTGCTTCCTTTGAGCCTGTGATGTTCTCTTAGTCTTCTTGTAGGTTTATTTTTGGTGCAAAAATCCCTAGTGGTAAACATGTTTTGAAGAAAGTTTCTAAAAGCAAGAGCCTGTCACATGCTATGTGCTAGAGAAATTCCTTATGCAGATTATCCCAGTTGGTAAAGCTCTTGGAAGCAGAAAGTTCATTAGACTCTAAACACTACACTAGCTTTACTTCCTAGTTTATTGGAGATTCTTTCTTTCGGTATGTGAAGAAGAGTGTCACAACACTTTGGGTAAAAAATATCAAGTTGACTTTCTGCAAATGCTTTTCATTTCAATATAGTCAAATGGACAGTGAAAAGACATTATTCTGGAAAAGGATTTAGAAGATCATCATGGAAGATCAACTACACAAGGCAGCATCAACAATAAAAGATTAAAGGGATCCACAGAAGTATGAATTGCTACGCAGGAACAAAAAGGAGATGTTACATGTGTACTCAGCATTGATAAGATCCCTGTTAAAATTTCACAGTCAGAAGTTCACCTTGAGAATTGATTGAGTTTGGGAACAATTTGCAAAAATGATACAAGAACTAAGATACAGTTTCACAAAAGTTTGGATTTAGCCCTTGCAAGTTGGGTTGCATTGGATACAAGCATGTACAATTAAGGTGTCTTTCATGTAGATGTCTACAAGTGAACTCAATGATTAAGCTTACTTTATATTCAGTATGTATTTTAGGAATGACTGAATTATCTATGTTTATTGCCCTCTAGGTGGTTGTGTCTCTCCTGCATGTCTTGTGTAACAATTGCCATTCCAGAATCAGTATCTCAGATGCCTTAGGGTGTCTAAAATGGCATGAAACACTTATAATTGTCCAACTGGTCTGGGGCTTTGATCAATGTAATTGATGCATACAGAGATTTTTAGCTCATTCTAAAACAGACACATCTACACCAAGACTTCACTAGGAGCGTTTGTAGTGATTAGATCTCCACAGACTGTGATGAAAGCTTAGGCATCTAACAAATCTACACGTAGATACCTACATTACAGATATCTGGGTATAAGTGTCTTAGTCTAGAGCTGGATTTTACCCACAGCTTGCATGGGCATTTAGGAGAGAAGATGAAGGAATCATAACCTATCTAAAAACATATAGAGGGGAATGCATCTGTGAGAAGACTTTTCAGTGCAGAATATATGAGCAACAGCAAGACAAGTATTGCAAAGTATGCAAAATTAATTTAGACAAAAATGAAACTTGAAATTTGACACATTTTGAGAGTTAAAACAATAATTCTTGAACGAGATAATAGGCTCAGAGGGGAGTGATACTGGATCTGAGGGCCACCAATAGAAGAGAGCTAAGAGGAGATATGGAGACTGGAGGCAGCCTGGGCTGCAGTGACCATGCATTGGTGGGGTTTGCAGTCCTGAGGAATAAGGGTTAGGTAAGGAGTAAAGTTAGGCCCCTCAGCCTTAGGAAAGCAAACTTCCAGCTCTTCTAGGAGATAGTCAATAGGATTCCCAGGGAGACTGCCATCAGGGACAAGGGAGCAGAATAGAGCTGACAGATGTTCAAGGAAGTCTTCTATAGAGTGAAAGAGCTAGCAATCCCCGGGAGGAAATGCACAGGCAGTAGAAACAAGAACAAGCAACCTGGGAAGAGTATAGAGGTGAAGTTCAGTTGTGTAAGGAGGGCATGAGAAGCTGGAATTAAACCTGACAAGGGATGCAAATAACAAGCTTCTACAGGTATGTTAACCAGAAAAGAAAGGTCAAAGAAGGTGTACCCCTGCTGAAACAATGCTGGAAAACTGCTAACAGTGGATGACGAGAAGGCTGAGGTACTCAGCAACTTTTTTGCCTCAGTCTTCAATGGCCAACTCTCCTACCTCACCTCTCAAGTGGATGGAGATTGAGGGTCCAAAGGGCTTCCCTTGTAAATAAAGATCAGGTTCATGACCACCTGAAGATCCTGTATGTACATAGCTCTTTGGGACCTGATGAGACACATCCCAGAGTCCTAAGGGAACTGGCCGATGCAGTTGCCAAGCCATTCTTCATGATATTTGAAAAGTCATGGCAGTCAGGTGAAGACAGTTACTGGAAAAAAGGAAACATTGTACCCATCTTTGAAAATGGTAGAAAGGAAGATCTTGGGAGCTACGGACCTGTCAGCCTCACCTCTGTGCATGAAAAGATAGTGGAGCAGATCCTTCTGGAATCCGTTCTAAGGCACATGGAGAACAAGGAGGGGATTCAAGACAACCATCACAATTTAAGCAAGGGCAAGTCCTTGTTTGTGAATTGGAGAGATGGATTCAATGGGTGTAGTGTTACATGGATAAGAAAATGATTGAATGGTCACATCCAGAGGGTAATGGTCATCAGCTCAGAATCCCCATGAAGATCAGTGACAAGTGGCTTCCCTCCGGGGTTTGTATCGAGACCAATGTAATTTAATATCTTCATTAATGGCATGGACAAAGGGATTGAGTGCACGCTCAGCAGATTAGTAGATGACAACGAACTGAGTGGTGTGATTGACACACCTGAAGAACAGGATGTCATCCAGAGGGACCTGTACAAGCTCAAGTTGCCTATGGGAATCTCATATGGTTTAACATGACCAAGTGCAAGGTCCTGCAACTGGATCTTTAATGTTCCCTCCAACCCAAGCCAATCTATGATTCCATGATTCCATGATTCTATGGTTCTATGGTTCTATGATTCTACGAATAAAGAACTCAGCAGTCAAGGCTTTATGGTGCTGTCAGTACTGGAAAAAAACTGAATCAAGACTTGACAATTTTTTGCAGGTCTCAATGGTTTTGTAAGAAATATGTAATAGATTAGTAGCAAAAATAATGAATAAAAAATTAATTTCTTGTTGCCTAAAGGCCAGCATTAGGCAAAATGACAGAGTGATTATCATAACAGGGATTTTGGCCATAAAGTGTATTGCTACATCAATACGAGTTAATAAACGGGGGCACAAGATTGAGCTCTTGGCCATGACTATCCATTTCTTTGTTAACATAATCTCTGTCACAGCTTTGCTTCAGGCCAAATAACACTTTCCCAGACAATGTGGAGACCCAGTTGAGGAAATAACATATGTAAACCCTCCATTTCAAAGGCATATTTGCATGTATTAAACACAGGAAGTCTAAAAAGTCTAATTTTTTTTTCCCTGTGTAAGTCAAATAACAACAGGGCTGTTACTCAACAGTATTTCAGTTTATGTATCTTCCTTACCAATTTATATTTTCCACATAACTATTAAACTGTTTTCCTCCAAAAAATGAAAACTATCTTCCAGCAGAACCTGTAGCCCATCTTGTAGATGAGACGCAGCAGAAGTAACAGTGTGCTATTGTTAACAGTCAGGATCAAACAGCTCTAATGGCCATAACAAAACATGAACTGGTGACCCATGACTGAAATTATGATTGATGCAAGAAGGCTAAGCCTAAGCAATGAAATTTAATGAATTTCCTAATTTCTAGTATTGCCAGGTATTATATGAAAAATATAGAAAGTGATATATTTCTCTTAATTATCAACATTACATAATTTGAGTCTAAGACAATATTTTAGCTGAAAATTTCCCACATAGTGGATCTGTTATATTATAAAGAGATGCATTTTAGCATGCATTTTAAATTATATGAGTTGCAGTTTCTCTGTAAAATATAAGCATTTCATGCTTTAACAAATGGTTTTCATTACACAGTGTGTATAACTTCTTTATGTGTATCTGCTACATAATGTGATTTATGACCTTAATGGCATCTATTTTCATACTCTTCCTTTCATAAAATCAAATCAAGTACTGTCTGTTTATCTGTATCTGCTTTTTCTCATAACCAATAATAATTGGAAGATGTCATGGAGGTCTGGGAAATCTCAGGCTGTCCTGCTCTCACACATTGCTGCATTTGGATCTCAGCGTTTCACATCTCTGTATTCCTATGCTTCCTGAGTTTTGAATGGACACAAGCAGTGCTCCTTCCTGTCACCTTTCTGTCTGTTAATGCTTCTCAGAAATGAGACCATGATGTCACTCTGCTCTTGCATGTCAAACTAACACCTGTGTAGGAGGAGAACATGAGCTCTTGGCTCTGCAGTGGTTGAAAACACCCCACCGTGTCCCACAGCTGCAGCTGGTGAGGGGAACACACAGCACCACTTCTCAGATGTAAATAAGACAGGGTGGAAACTGTGAGGAGTAGGAGATGTGGACTCATGTGAGGAGATATGTGGGAATGTATGAAAGGAGAAACATGCTGAAGGAAGTGAGACAACAAGGAAAAATGTGAGAGGGAACATGGGCAGAAACACAGAAAAGAACACCATAGGACTGTGAAAAGGCAGCTTTTTG
This sequence comes from Platysteira castanea, assembly GCA_013397175.1. Taxonomy (NCBI): domain Eukaryota; kingdom Metazoa; phylum Chordata; class Aves; order Passeriformes; genus Platysteira; species Platysteira castanea. Next base: position 100,640 of record VYXC01001155.1, read on the forward strand.
GAGAAAATTAAGGAGGAAGCAGAGAGAAATGGTGGAAAGGACACTGTTGGGCTCACAGCTGGATGCACAGTCTTGGAAGAAGTTCCATGCCATGAGGACAAATTCTTCTGAGAGGACTGGAGTCGTGGATGACCCATGCCAGAGCAGGGACACTCCTGAGGAGACTACAGCACATAAAGTCATCCATATCAGTACAGAGGAGCCGTAGAAATCAAGGAACTGTAGAGGTGTATTGGTTTTGAATGGCAAGTTTTTGGTAGTGAGGGGAGGCCACAGGAGTGGCTTCTGTGAGAGGCTGCTAGAAGCTTCCCCCATGTCCAGCAGAGCCAATGGCAGCCAGCTCCAAGGTGAACCCACTGCTGGCCAAGGTCAAGCCCACAGGAGACAATGGCAGTACCTCTGGGCTAATGTATTTAAGATGGAGAAAAAGACCCTTGTGGCACAAACAATAGCAGTGAGAGAAAGGAGAGCAAATCTGTGAAATCAAGGGTTCTGCAGGCACCAAGGCCAGTGAAGAAGAAAGGGAAATATGTGCTCCAGACACTGGAGCAGAGATTATTCAGCAGCCCGTGGTGATGCAGACTGTGCCCCTTCAGCCGCAGTGGAGCAAGATCCACCTGCAGCCCACAGAAGACTCCACACCAAAGTGTGAAGGGGATGAGTGTGAGGAATGTCAGAGATAACCTGTGATGAACTGACCATATTCTTCATCCCCCATCCCTCTGCACTTCTGTAGGGGGAGAGGTAGAGAATTTGGGAGTGAAGGTGAACCCAGAAAGAAGGATGGGTGGGAGAAAGGGTTTTAAGATTTATTTCTCATTATCTCACTCTGATTTGATTTTTAACAAATTAAATTAATTTTTCCCCAAATCAAGCCTATTTTGCCCATGAGAGTAACTTGCAAGTGATCTTTCCATGTCCTTATCTCAACCCATGATTTCTTTTACAATTTTTCCTTCCTTTTCCAGCTGAGGAGGGAAGGGATAGAGCAGGTTTGGTGAGCACCCACTGTCTAGCCAGGATCAACTCACCATACGAGGAAAATAAGGAGGAAGGATTTAACAGAAGAAGGATACAACTAGGGCCAGACTCCAACTTCCTGTACTGCCCATCACCTCACCAAAAGTATTGAGAGGCTGAGCATAACACACTCTGAAAAGAGATTTTTATCAATTTGGGACAAACATAGTAAGCAAACATGTTAGGAAACAGAGAAAAATGCCACTTTTTATCATCCAGACTTGTGGAGGCAGGGGAAGGAAAAAAAAAAGCCAGTCTTTTTTCTACAAAAGGACTTCACCTGGAATAACAAACTATTTAAGATCAAGAACTTTGCTAAACTAATTCCTGCATTATAGAGTGGTGGGATTTCAATTTAAAGTGAGAAATATAGAACTAGAAGTGGAATTTCTGGTTAGACTCTGAAAGAAGTTATGAGTCCTCAGTATTACACATAATTCGCAAGCTGTACATAGAGAGGTTCTGAGGAAGAACGTTAATAACTCTTTAAAATAGAGCTATTCGTTATGGTAACACTTTATGATTTTTTCTCAGAAAAAACCATTTAAGCCAAAGACTAAATCTTTCTCTTAATTTTCATAAACCTGCAGTAAACAAAGCCTGCAGCATTTGACTTATTACCAATTTTTTAAATCACTGCACTATCTTTCTTCCAACATACCACTGTGAATATACCAAGATTTTTTTCAGAGGTTTTGATAGCAACTAGTTACCTTTCATCCTTTAGAAAATGTAAAAACAACTCATCTGACTTCTCATGAACAATGAAGCATCTTTTTCTATAGAATTGTTTTTATTCAACGTGGATTAAAAAATCTTGTGCCTAACTGCAGGGATTTGACTTAAAATCTGTTTTAATCAGGAAGCTGCAAGTAGTCTTTTATATTCAGAACCACTAGTAATAATAGTTTGAGAGGCAGTGTGAAGTCATAAGTTATTTGATCCAAGTAAATGACTTTGATAAAAAGAAATGCTTGTCAGACATGAACAATAATGGTGTATCATTGATTCTAATGCCACAAAAGAAAATATGAAGGAAAACAATAACATGAAATTGCAACAAAGACTTTTGAGTTCTGTACCTTGTTTTCCCCATCAGTAACCAAATGAGGAAAAGAGCCTCAGGCCTTAAAGCTACACATAATATTTAAAACTCAGCCTTCTAATAGCTCAAGTGCTAAAGCTATTCTTGTTCATCCTTTAGCAAAGAATAAGGTAAAACTTTGAGAAGAATGAAAGTGAATATGGAATATATTTGCCATTTTCAAAAGTGAGGTTATGTCATACTTTAAGTGTATGTTAAAGGCATTTCTGTACAGTTTAGAGAATAAATTTGAAAAAAACCCCATTTCTTAGAAGTATAGATATCATTACCATTCAGTGAGATTTAAGGCAGATTTTCAAGGACACACTTTAATTTCCAGGGTACTTATTTTTTGCAGTGCAGAGATCATGGCATCCAAATTTTTGGAATATTTAATCTCTCATAAACTAGCTATCTGTCTATTTCATTGGTCACTAGAAAAGAGCAGACAGTTCCAGCAACTTATCTTTGATGTAAAACAAGGAGTGGGTTTCTATTTTTTTACTTCAAAAATAGTGGAAGTCAGAACAACACCATTATATTAACTGCCTTGAAAAAACTGAGCAGCAATGATGAGCTAGATAAGAATAACTTAAAATAAAATCTACATGCCAGGTTTTTCTCTCATATTCTGTCCTGCATGTGTTTATAACAGCATTGACTATAAAGAAGAGGAGAAAGTAACTTTTTAAAAATACTTTTTAAGATCACTGAAAGATTTTTATGAAACCTTTAATAAGAATTGATTTTCAAAGTTAAAGTATCAGTCTAACAATAACAGAGAGTAAAATGTGTTGTGACATTCATAATCTTTTGAGTCCCATAAAAAGTTGTGCATGCACACATATACACATGGAAATTTTAGAGCTACTTCTGCTGAACATCTGCTAAAACATAACTGTTTCTTTGCATATGATCTTTTGTATTGTCAGGTCCTTCATTTAGTGGAATCTGCCTTTTCATAAGATAAATTATATTCCATGAAACAATATTAGCATACAATCCATTTTCAATACTTTATTTTACTTTATTTAACAATAGATTTTTTTTGCCAGAATAACTTATGCTAATATATATTGGTTTTCCAATTATACACACCGCTAAAACAGCAATTCAGATAGAGGGGTTTTTTTTGCCAGGACCTAAGTATTTGTGATTTCTCTCATAGAGGAAAGGTTCTCACTGCAGATTAATATTTTTCATATATTGCTTGCCAGCTCTTCTTTCCGGTTTATAATGTTGTTCTTCCCTAATAAGATTTTAGGATTGTATCTTAAGCAGAGAGATCCTATTTACAGAGCTATCATGTCAGATCAGAATTATGCAGGACTGTGACTATATTCCAAATACAGCCTGAAGGGTTTGCTTTCTTCCTGGTCTCCCTAGTGATTTGGCTTCTTATAGTGACAGTGGTTCTTTGAGTCATGACCTTTTATGCCCTTTTGTGCCTAAATCACAAAGCTTTCTGAAGACCTGACATTTCTTTTTTCTTGCTAGTATAGACCATTGGAAACTGCACAGAACAGTAAATGCTATGCTACCCTCAAACTAGAGTGAAAGCTAACTCAAACACAAATACCTTTCAGAGATTCTCATCACCTACTTTATATCAGACATCAAATCATGCCCCAGCCTCTGCCATTTGAAACCATTAAATAGCTACTGGGATTTTCCATAACAGTAGGAGCTTTAACTGCAGTGTCTTGGACAAATTCCAACTCAAGTAATTACACTGTGCCAGTAAATCCCCCTGCATTTTATTTGGATGCTCCATTTCTTTTTCTTCTAGTAAAACATTATGTGAGGTTTGCTGTGTATTGTTAAACAGGTGCTGAGTTTTATCTAAAGTGTCTTCATTTCAAGGATGTGTGAAATGATCTCTATAAGATGCAGTAAGGACTTGTATATGGATTTGGAATGCACTTTGGTTCCCTCTATAGTAAATATTATATGATATACCTTTTTAATTATTTTATTTTTATATTTATGCAGATGAGCGCTAAAGAAACACAAGTATCTTAAACAACTGTAAGTAGAACGTGTTAAACTGTTCTTCAGCAATCCTTTCACTAATTTCAAATTGCATTGGGCTGACCATTTTTTTCTCTGCATAACTTCTTAGTATCTTAACAGTATTCCTGTTTTACAGTATAATGAAGATACTGCCTGAATAATTTTACTTTATAGAAAATAAGAGTGCTTACATGCTAAAGCAGCAAGTATCTTACAGAGAAGCTCACTTTCTCATTTCAGAGACTGGCATTCAGCTTTCTGCTTATTTTGAACTAGAGTAAGGGCTTAATCTCCTCTCACTGTATCTCTTAAGCTGCTCAGTTTTCTCAGTTATTTAAGTACTGGGTATTAGTTGCTCAACTCTGAGTTTAAAACTTCCTTGTTGCAGTGGGGTTTCCTGCAACCTTCCCAGGACAGAGATTTGCCCATAGAAAGAATCAGGGTACGATATTTGCATGGATGATCATGGATGTTTATTTCTCCCCACAGCCTCATGGCTGGGGGCTCAGCACAGACTGACCAAGAATCATGGGAACACCAGCCTAAATACAGGATTCTCAGGGCAGGGGTATATTTGAAATGGCCAGTGAGGAACAGGATTTAGGTACATTAGCATAACCCAGACCATGCTTTCACTCCCAAGGCCCATCCCCCCAGGGGGGAACCTCCACACTTCCTCCCTGCAAAAAGCCTTGAAGGGGTAAAATTCTAAGGTCTACGTATTTTGGGATATTTTAGGGGTTTGGTTTGTGGGGTTTTTTTCATTTTTCTGTAACCAGCTTTATTCTCAATACTGGAATTATTTACCTGTGCTCAGTATTTTCAGATGCTTCATAACTGTTCTGCAGTATTAACAAAACAAATTTCAAAATTTTCTAAGCTTGTGTAGATGCAACAAATGAACTGCTCAAAATTTGTTACCAATTAGTTACTGTTCACACAGGCTTTGAATATATAAAATACTTTGGAAATGATAGACATTATTACATAGGACACAGTTCACTGCAGAGATAACAAATGCTTTTACTGTGCGACCTGTGGTCACAATCTTCTGTAACAGCTTATATTATTATGCAAGAACAAGAAAGTTTTTATGATTTACGGAAGTACCTCCTGAATGCATTTCTCTGTATCAAAAGCCTTCAAATCATGTAATGCCATTCCCTTTGGAAAATGTAAGTCTAGAATACCAATTGTATAGAAATTAATCTATAAATTATATTACCCAGCAAATTTTGGTGGGAGTCTTTCCAAGTAAGGTGTAGATAGTTTTAAAAGATGGAGGGGTTTTGCTTATTTTCAGGCAGAAGAGACAATAAGAATTTCAGAAATTGATGAAAAAAAAAATTTCAGTGAAATTCTGAAAAAAACAAAGCAACTCTAGTTTGTGAATTGGCTCCTTAGGTGGGCTAAGAAACAAGCTCCACCCCTGCCTCCCGCTCTTGCTGCTCTGAGGTTCTCTCCTTAGCTGGCCTCAATTATTAAAACCTGGACTCAGTTTCCAGATTCATGACTGGCTGTTTAGTGAGCTAAAACATACAGATTCCTACTCAGTGGCTACCTACAAAGGACACTGCTGGGTCCTAATTCCAGCTACGTGATAAATTCCAGGACTTTCTAAGCTAAACTAGAATACATTCTTATGCAGTTTTCTGGTGTGCTCAGTTGTTTCTGAGAAACACAGTGTTTCTGCTGCTTCTTCCTCCTCAGGGAGGATGTTCCTCACACTCTTAGCCCGCTCTAGGGTGCGGTCCATCCCATGGGAGACATTCTTTCAGGAAGAGACTGCTTCAGTGTGGGTACCCTTCAGGGTCACAATTCCTTCCACAATTGAAGCAAACCTGCTTCATCATGAGTTCCTCTCTCCATGGGCACACAAGTCCTAACAGGAACCTGCTCCAGCTCCATCTTCTCACAGGGTCACAGCTTTTTTTGGGCATCTACCTGCTCCACCATGGACCTCCATGGGCTGCAGGGGGTCAACTGCCTCACCACGGTCTTAGTCACGGACTGCAGAAGAATCTCTGTTCCAGCCCATGGAGAACCTCCTTCTGCTTCTTCTCCTCTGACCTTTAGGTCTGCAATTGTTTCTCACTCCTGAGAGAGTCTGAGTTGTATTCTCACTCATGTCTTGACTGCAACTGCTTCTGCATAGTACTATTTTCCACCTTTTCAACTATGTTATTCCAGAAGTGCTGCCAACATGGGCAAGCTGATGGCCAGCAGTGGGTCTGTTCTGGAGTTGGTTGGCCCTGTTGAACAAGGGAGAAGCTTCTACCGCTACTCCCAGAAGCTCCCACTGTAGCCTCCCTCTGGCCCCGCCCTCCATTCCCCCCATCCACCAAAAAAACTTTTGCCACCCAATTTCAATATAAGTTTGAACCTCCTGATATTCTTGCATGGTTGGAGGGGAGCGGATGGGGAGGGGTGGTCTTAGCAGTGAAGTAGTTTTGGGAGCATTTCTATGTCTTCCAAATGAGGCACAAGTTTGCACTTTTTGATGTAAAAAGGTATTGGCATACTTCAAACTTTCTTATTCACCCCATGTTTGAACTAGTTTTGTGACTTCATTTTGGAGTATCTCACAGCAGAGGAGTATAAAGTTTGAAGCAACCTCTAACTTCTTCTGAATTTTATCTTAATTAAAACTTATTTTTAACTAAGAGTGTAGTGGGTTAGAACATACTTGATGGACAGTCTCTTAGACCAATCACTTCTTGTGATTTTGCATATTTAAAGGCAGCACAAGCGCTGGAAGTTCCCTTCTGTTCCAGCTTTCTCGCAGGAAGGGGGGAAAGATGGGCCCCAGGCTCCATCTCTTGGAGCGGGCCTGGGCCTCCCCTCCCCCAGCGCCGGGGCACGAGCCCCCGGGTCGCTGCAGGAGAACCGTCTCAGAGCCGCGGGCAGCCAAGGAAAAGCCACGGCCGAGAGCACACGGCGCGGCTTCTGAGGACTGGCGGGCTTCCCCTCCACCTCCCTCGGGGCCCCGCTCAGACCCAGCGGGAGCCAGCAGAGCTTTCTGCTGCCAACACAGCTTATATCGAACTGAAAGAGGCACCATGCAGCCAGCAGCATAAAGGGAGAGAGGCTTTCTCCAACGTAAAGCCTGAAGAAAATCAACTCTTCAACATGGCAGCTCCAAGGTCAGAGCGAGAAAGAGAAAGTAAGTCACATGAGACAACGCTGAAGATGGCAGCGGGAAAAGAGGGCAGAGGCGTGCCCAGCGCAAAGCTTAAAAATGCTTCTGCCAGGCCGTGGTAAAAACTATAATATCGCACATTGTTTTGTTTCTTTAATCCATTTAAAAGACATGAGGGGATGAGAATTCTGTGTGCAGCCTGCGAAGAAAGGAAGGATGGCCATGCCAGGTCACCTAGAAGCTGTAGGAAGCTTTCAAAGATTCAAAGAAAGAGAGCTGTTACTTTCAGGCTAGAATAGCCCATCCTTAAACGACAATAACTCCATGTGATGGCCCATGACTGGCAGTGTGAAGGAACCATGAGATTTTCATGGGAAAGGTAATTTTTTTTTTCCATGTCAGCAAATTGTGTTTAACCGGTCGGATTGCTGAGTTGTGAAATATTCCATGGCATAGCAGAAGAAACCCTTTTTCTTAAGCATAAAAAAGAGACTTTTTTTTAAAGAACTGTAACACTGACCAAATCCCATGTTTTGTTATCCTTTGTGCAAGTGAGTTAGAAAGAGGGGGTGCTGGAGGAAAGAGGAGTGTATTTTAATTTCTTAATATTTCTTTTTACTTTTAATTCTGTTGGTAATTCTCCTTTATACTGTAATTGCTTAAGTGTATGCCTGTTTTGCCTTGTAGTTCAGTTTTCCTGAATAATCCTAAATTTAAGTTTTAATTTTCCCCTTGCTCTGCTTAATTACAGCAGAAGCAAATAAGTAATTAGATTTCATGTGCTTTGGTGTTTAAACCAGCACCAAACCATGGCAAAGAATCATTAGGAAATGTTTTCACAGAAATGTGTTGTGGTTTTAAATACTTGTTAACTGATACACAGCCTTTGTATTTTTCCTTTTTATACTCTGAAGCATGAGTAAGAGATGCACTTGCTTCTTCCATTTAACAGTGTGATGTAATTGTTCCTGACCACATTTGTCTAATACTCCTGGATGCATACTTTGTGTCAGCGTCCTGCAGGATGAATGCCTGCAGCAAATATCACATGTCCACCGCTTTGTGTACCCTTTCACATGATCATGTAGTTTTTTATACATAGTTTCTTGAGTATATATTCTATATTCAAGAAAGTGTGATGCTGGAAAATGGATTTTTGTCCTCAGTGTTTGACTCCTGAGGTACATTTCTTCACGCATTTTAGTAAAGCTACTACTAAGATTATTATTACAGCTGTAATTACTACCAAACAGAGCCGATTTAGTAAAATGCAAAGCATGACTAAATAATTTAGTGTCAGAGTATGTTGCATTCTTGGAAAATGGTAAAGAATTCCAGGTCCTCTTAATTTTTTATTTATTGTCATTCTGCAGGATCTTAATTCATCTATACTGTTCGAGAAGACAACATCAGAAAAATACTATCTATATGTACAAGCAATTATATTTCAAAATATAAAAATATAGAATTGTTTGCCATCAGCTGCAGAAGTGAATTAAAATTCACATTTGCCAAAATTCAATAATTTTCTTACATGAATGTGAGTTTTAAATCTGTAGAGCTGTCAATCAAAACAACATAAAAACACAGACTTGATGAAGTCATAATGCATGAAGAATAAATAACTTGGGGAATTATTTATCAATCAAGGAAAAATATGTCAAGCATAAATAATGGAAATATTTTATTTCTTCCATACAACATAAACCAAGTGCTCCCATTAATTAAGTCTATTGTTTGATGTAATGTCCTCTTTTAAAAGGATACTTCTCCATCAAGGTGGAATTAAAGACTTTCCAGCAAGAGAAATGCAATAAAAGGGTTCACTCCACTTCTGACAAACTTTTTCGAAGTCAAGCAGAAAACAATTCTATCATTTTGTTGCTGAATATGATAAAGCTGCCTAACTTCTTCCACTTAGAGTAATTCCTTTATATATATAAAAAATATATAATTTACTTAAAGAGTTTTCTACATGTAGCTAGCCACAAAAATCAAAATGGAACAGGAGTTACTCCAGAGTGGATCTGGATCCAAGAGCCAGTTTATGAGGTTAGAGAAGCATAGCTCAGAAATTTCAATAAGCTTATGCTAATTGAATTCAATTGCAATGTTGAAAACCTAGGAATTCTCACAGTGAAGTTTGAAAGCATTCAAAGTAAACAAAAATAGCAGAGTATAAACAGGTATCTAAACATAACCATAGATTTAAGTAGCACTTCTTTGAAAGAACAAAGAAGGACTCAAATATAACTGTAGTACATTGTGTACATTTTATGCTGTGTTTATTACTGTTAATCTGCTCAGTGACTCTATATTTTGTCTTATGCTTTGATCTTATTTTCTGTTTTTACTGCATATTCAATTAATATAATTTTCTTAAGTGATTTTTCTCTTTTTCCTTTTTTATCCTATTTTAAAATGTGTTTTATGTATCTGATAAAAATCTTGAAAATATGAATAGATAATTCCTCTTGACAAGAAATAAAATTTTTCACCATTTAAAACTCTCTTAAAAATTACTGGAGGTGTGGGGTTTCTTTTAGCAGGGGGAAAAAATTATCATTATTGTCATTTCATCTGTTCTTCAGATTAATTCTAATTAATTAAGTTCATTTAGTTCAAACATTTAGGAAAATTACTTCTCTTACCTTGTGAGTAAGATCATTATTAGTTTAATACTCACATTTTCTAGGTTATTTGTTTAATTAATCTAAATTTTATATTTTTATTCTGTTATTCACAACATGGCTAGTAATATCAGAAGAGATGCATTCTAGGATAAATCTTAAAATAGAGTGGTAAATGTAAATAACTTGCTCAGCATACTGTAAGGTGGACTATGAGTATTACATTTAAGGCATGCTGTTGAACTGTGTATAAGAAACTAAGAAATCAATTAATAAATTTCTAAGCAAAACAACCTGGAAACACTTGGGCATGGTGAGAATGTTATCAATTACAAAGCTGAATATTGGTCTAACTTTGCAAATCAATGAACTCTGATAACTCTTGTTACAGAAAGAAAATGATAGAGTGACAGAAGTTTGGGAAGCTCCTTCAGGGGATTTCTGTATCAGAGGCACCCATACAGTAATGAATCATTATGACAGCATCGTAAACAATGACATGCTGAAACTTTGGCTGATTAACTGAAGCATTTGTTACAAGTTGGAAAATTTTATAACCATGAAATACAGCCATAAGAAAATCTGTGCATATGCTACTGTACAAAGGAAAAAGTCTGCTCAGCAAAGCTGTTGAATTTTTTTACCATTATGTATGTGGCAAACCAAAGGGAGAAGCTCCTGTGGAAACAAAAATGTTAATGTTATCTCAGAGAGACCCCAGGCTATTCTCCAAGTCTTACCTAATACAAAAAACATTTCACAATAAATAGCATTTGTGGTGACAAGTAAAAAACTATGGTAAATAGAGTCAGATTTTAATTTTAAGATATCTCATACAGCATCTCATACAGTAAAAAACTGTAAGTACATGCCTACTCAAAGAAATACCTTATTTCTGAATCCCAGAAATTTTGCAGACAGCACTCTCAAAAGTACCCAAATATTTTTGTTATTGCCATTATGTAGATCCAGTGACGTGGTATTTTCCTTTGAGACTGAGTACTTGGATTTTTTTACTAAAGAACTCCAAGTATATGTAAACTGAAGAATATTCTACTGGAAGTGATAGTAGCTTACAAACTTAAATCTCGTAACTAAACTCTGTAGAAGAATAGTTCTCAGTTTGGTGTTGCACATATGTTATTCCACTGAAAGTCAGAGACAAGAAATACATATTTTTAGTGGTTATATAATCATGTTCAGTTAAACATTACACAAAATTTAGCAGCATACTTGAGTTATTTGGTGAAGATTTGCATGATGATAGCCAAAAGCTTTCATTGTTAAGGTTATTATTATAATAATTAATGAAAAATTACTTTTGGAAATACTGTTAGCAAGGCTATGTTCTTCTCTTGTATAGGCTACTATAATGCAAACAAAAACCCACAGTGGGATTTATTTTGCTATATGGGCTAGCTGTTTGTGGCACCCTTGCTTCTGAAATCAGTTCAGCTTCTGAAATGCTCTTTTCAGTTAATTTTGGAGTATTTTGAAACCACATTTACTTCTTCAAATTGGAATCCTCTGATGAAATTTGGCATGTGGTAGAATATGAAGATTTATGGTAGTATAACTCACTAAAGAAAGTCTTATGTAGACATAAATTATGTCAAATTAGCTGCAATTCCAGCCTAAGTAATGATGCAGTCTCAAACTGTCCAAGCTGCACAGTATTTAGGATGCAATATTAAAAACTTTGCCCAATTAACCAATGTATCTGCTTGGTCAGAAAAAAAACCCCAAAACCAAAAACATATTACCAACCCAAACTTGTTCTGCTTCTCAGGGAGACTGATTAACAGCATGGTTGGCACAATTATCAAGAGACAGGAAAAAAACAAACTAGGGCTTTCTGGTTGTTATTTTTTGCTAAATCTCCCTCAAATTACAGCAAACAGCTAGAAAGCTTTTCTGTTGTCACCACTGATATCCTCTCAGCCCCACAGCCATGTGGCTCTGTCACGCAGTAGGGCAGTAACAAGATAATGAGGAGGATAAGGCTCTTCAGAAGTCCATGCCAGCATGTACTAAAATGGAGACCAGGCACTGTAATTGATACTGCTCTGTGTCCTACTGCGCATCGACTCCTTCTAATTGTTTACCTGTATTGTCTCAGGAAAGTGGATATGATTGCCTCAGTATTTTCAGCGTTACAAAACACATAAAATAGACCTGGAAAGCAACTTGAGGTATCATATAATTGAATTCTGTGCCCTAGGACAGAATCAGCTGCAGACAAGGTATGCCTAACTCATTTACTTTATCTGTTTTTAAGAAGATGTCAATTATATGGATTCTAAAAGCTCCTTGGACAATGTATTACAAAGCTTAATTACCCTTAACAATAGAGAAAACCTTATCTTTTTTTACATCTAACCTAAATATCCCTCCTTGCAAATTAAGCCTATTACTTTTGGACCAATGGAATAAAGAACAATTAATTGTCTTCCCTTTTATTTACATGAAAGCTGTTACCTTGTCTCAAGGTCTTTAAATTTTCCTGAACACAGAAGTAATATAAGAAAATAGAGCTATGGGGCACATTAAAAAAGTAAATTGTTGAGCAAGTGGTGAAGATATCTTGGAGTAAGAAGTACATTTTCTATGCATTCACTGTGCTTGACTAAATAGTTTCTTGATGCAAAGGGTTAGTAGGTCGAAAATTATATATACACATAGATATGTCAAGGCAGATTCAATTGTAATTTACTAAATTACTACATATATTATAGATAATCTATCCTCTGTAGAAATCTTTTATCAGATTGACGTAATTTGTGATGATGAAATGATACACTGGTTCATTTTATTATAGTTGCATTATTAGTTGTATTTCATGTAAGGGAGACTAAGTTTAAGAATACTAATGGAGAGAGGAGTTAAAAGGAATGATTTTGTTCTATTGCTCAGATGAGAATAATTCTTAGAGCATAAATAGAAGTAGGTTTGAATTTTCCAGTACTAAAATATGTTATCAGCAACATTCTGTTTTTAAAGCTTTTTATCTGAGTAAAAACAATTCTTAGTTTACGAGGAACGTTTTTAAATGCTCTAAAATATTTTTTAAAATAGAAATTAAAAAATAAATACCACAACATGGAAAGGCTTTACTTGTTGACCAGCTCTTCAGAAAACAATTTTTTCGAACTGTTGTTTTGTATCTCAGCTGTGAAATCACGTGTATATCCAATACATTGTTTACCTTCTCTTTCTGTATCTCCCTGAACAGAAGTAGAAACAAAATATTCAAGAAAAAGCATTCAGAAGTTGTGTCAGAAAAGCTGAGACAATAACCCAGACCTGAACAACATGCAAACCAAACAAATCTAAAGTAGAAGAGTCATAATAATCCTCCATTTCTTTTTCCTTAATTGTAATGAAAAATAAAGAACACAATGTAGTTAGAATTAGCAATAATATCACAGGCAAAGTTGTTTTTTTATCACGTGACAAAGCATAGTTTGATTATCTTTTCTATTCTTAAAATTCAAGAAAACAGGCATAGGGACATTCACCAGGTCATTAATATGAACCAGAAAGCCTTTTTTCCCCATAAGACATGCTTTTACATTGTAAGTGTGAAGTCACTATCAGATTCGCTGTATTTTAATGTACTTGTTTCCTTTATTAATAATCAGAATGACTATAAAATCTTTTTTTCTCACTGATGCCTTCAAGACTTTTCATACAGAGTTGATCATGAAAGCCTTACTAAAATCAATCAAACTAAGGATCCATTCCTTTAGAACTTCTTACTTCTTTTGATTGCTCACAACCCAGTTTAGTAGGTGTCATTACAAAAAAAAGAAAAGCAGAGAAAACATAGATGAGAAAAACCCCTTCATTTGATTAAACAGTAGAAAATTTAGCTCAAAGACAATAAAATATCAGCATGAAATTAACATTCTTGGGCTTATTGCTGTGTGTAGTAGAAGACATGACTGAACTTCATTACAGATGGTGCTTTTTGAATTGTTCTTTTCCAGTTTATTTATCTTTTTGTCTGTTTGTTTAGCAGAACTTCAACGCTTACTGACACACAGCTTCATTGACTAGCTATGAATGTAGAAATAGTAAGTGTTTCTGAGCTAAAAATGATGGATCTTCTAAGCAGCTGAACTTCTGCTAAGGGCACACAAGTTTCTCTTTGCCTAAATCACATCTGAGTTTGACCCCAAGACTTTTCATCCATTAAAAATATGCTTTCATTTGATCCGCAGGCTGTTGCAACTCCCCATCCTAACAAAGAAGAGCTATGTGTGAGGTATGCATTAAGACATGAAACTGCAAAGGAATTCTGAGTATGAATCCCACGGCACTGGCAGCGCTTAAAAGTCCCTGTTCTAGAAAAGGGGAAATGGTAAGATTTGTGACTTTCTTTAAACCAAGATCTAAAGCAAAACATGTTGGCTTCTCTCAGGAGGCTTCATTCTCCTACAGCTGGAGGAATTGATGATTACAAAAAGTCAGTGAGGACAGGAAGTGTGGCCAGAGCGCACCCATCAGGGAAATACATACAATGGTATTTGTATTCCTGGTCCCACTATCAAGTAAGAAGTGAAAAAATAACAAATGGGAAGCATTTATTTATTGTGCTGTTTCCAGACTTAATGCATAAATCAGTGAGCACGATACATCAATAAGAGATAGAAATCATTAAAGGTGTGATTGTAGTCAGACAGGGAACTGTGAAAACCCTACGAGGTACTTCATAGTGGCTTGCCTTCAAAGGCATGCCTTTCAAGTTTCCTTCTGTTTGATGAATCTAGCTGCTGAGCCTGTATTTCTTACTTGCAATTTCAGCTTTGTTAGTTTTCATTCATACTCTGCACAAGGCTGGCAGCTGAGTGAAAGATACATTAAGCATGCACTAACTTCCTCATAGGTCTTGGTCTGGAGCACAGTCCTTAAAAAGAAATGTGTCTTGTCACCTAATTGTGATCAATTACACAAAACCTTTCTTTGTCATTTAGTACAGGAAATAATTGATTTATTCTAGTCTTCAAACACGATATAATTATTAAACCAGAACTGGTGAAAGGCAAACAAATGCAAGACTAGATAATATAAAGAAAAAATGTATTAAATTGACACACTGATTTTTATAACTTTTAAGTTATTTCAACTTTTGGTCACCCACAGGTTTATCACAACCAGGGCAAAAGTATGTGGGCCATGAAGTTTGGAAAGGTTAAGAGTCAGGCATACTATGTGTTTTTTGTTTCGTCTAATTCCAGTGTAATGCAATGTGGTCCCGTGGCAGAGTCCCTTTGATCAAGGGAGGCAAAGGAGGCACGAGTTAAGCACGCAGATGTTGTTCACAGATAGCCGTGAAACTTTATCGTGGCACTTGCCTGGGTAGGAAATATCCATGCTAAGTGTGGGACAGCCGGTGCAGATGTAATTATAGTTCTTCCTGATAGAGCTGCACGGGATGCGGGTGTCCCAGCGCCGGCAGCGGGGGCTGTGTGAGGGGAGGCCGGGGCTGCCCCAGCCGGTTCCAGCCGGATCCAGCCACGCACCGCGGGGTGCGGCTGAGCCCACGGCCGGGGCAGGGGCGGTGTGGGTAACAAGGATACATGGAGAGCGTGCCGGGCAGTAAGTAAGAGGGAGAAGCAACAGAGGGAACAGCAAGGTAAGGAAAGAAGGAAAAGGAACAAAAAGTCAGTGGTGGAGAGTTCTGGAGCAGCGGAAGAGAGAAGGATGAACATGCAGAGGGAAACTTCTGCCTCCTGAGGACAATACACCTTGTGCCACTGGTTGCCTGACGGAGGGACTGAGGGTTTCTTCAAGCAATATAAAGAAGTACCTGGGGTGATGTGGAGCGTGGGAAAAGAGGAGAAAAGGTGCTTTTCCCAGCTGTGAAATGTTTGCTTCTTTTTTCTTTTTTTTTCTCTTTGACTTCAAATACATGTATCAATAATTAAATATTTATATTATTTAGCAATAAATGAAGCTAATTCCCCAAAGCTGAATCTGTTTTGTCCATGACAGGAATTGGTACTTGTCTTTTGTCTTTATTCCATCTCTTTACCTCAGTCCAAATGGTTCCACGTTCTTGTTCTCCTGTTTTGTCCCCTGCCTCACAGAAGACAGAAGTGAGAAGCAGCTGCGCGGGAGTTTGGCTGTTAGCCAATGCTTACCCACCACAAGCAGAAATTTTCTATCTGTATGGTGCCAATAAGAAGCAAAATAAAGTAATTTGTGTGTAAATACTGATATATTTCTATGTGTACTTATATATGCTGTACATAGTTAAGGAAAAATCAGAATGTTAATCTCAGTCTCTTAAATCCACAGGGCAATTTTACAAATACTGCTACAAACAAAACCTATTTATTTATGTTGTATTAGCACCAACAGAGGAAAGCAGTAACAAGTATTGTATCTAAGAAAGATAAATTGCAGTTTGTTTGGTTGGTTTTTTACAGATAGTCTAGATTAGGTGGTCGAGGCTCATGGTATTAAAGACCTCATGAGAAATATCACCTCACTTGAGTGATGATATCTTCTCAACAAATATTACTTCATTTGGGATAATTCAAATGTTTGCTTCTTTGCTTCTAGAAAGATGGTGTCTTTTATTCCTAAGGCAATATTTTTAACTATTAACAAATTCAGAAAAGTTATCACTTGTTCAGTATAAATTGAATTTGTGTTGATTGTGGATGTGCTTAAGTCCAAAGTTTGTCACAGTTAATCTGACTTGTTTCATACATGGTATTGGTAAGTCAATGCAGAATATGGAAGATGCATTTGAAAGACTTTGCAGTCTTTGTATTGTAGTTTCCAAAATCTTCCAAAATACTAAATCCATAAAGTTAGTATTGCAGTTCCAAGTTACTGAATGGAAGAATCCATCCGCATTCAATTCATACTTAAAAAGCAAGAACCAGAATTGTCACGTTTCATGCATCCCCCTCAATACAAAATTCAAAACTTCACCTGGGATGAGACCTGTCTTTTCCCTAAGGGAAAAAAATTAGGTTCCACAAAGAAAATGAAAGCTTCAGGAAAAGTTTTGCATCAGTTATAAACTACTCTGCAGTCAGTCTATAACTATGAACATCAGTGCCATAAAACTGTTTGACATCTCTGTATGATAGAGGAAAGGAACAGGAAAAAAATAGTGAATGCAGGGGTAACACTGCACTGCTGTGTGTTAAAAAAGATACCAATTCCTAATGATCTTCAAGTATGTTTTGATAAGGACACACACACATTAAAAGAAAAAAAGTGAAAGGAGTATTCTGAAATAAAAATAGAGCAGTTATGTAGAAAAAAAATATCAATTTCTTTCTGGAAAGTTTTTAGGAAGTTTGAGATTTCCACTAAATTTAAGTGCCCGCTTGCTTTGGAAATGACAGTACTGCCTCAACAGGTGAAGAGCCATCTTCCATCTGCCATTTTCAAGTTCTTGATTCAAGAGACATAAAATGTACTCTTTCCAAATGATGTGTGCTTTAGTGTGAAATATTAGAATTAGTGATCATCATATTCCTACTTGTATTTGCAAACATATCAGAAAACTTGTCTAATAGATGAAAGCATGTAACTGTTATCGACTCCTGATTAATACCACATGCAAAAAAAAAGTATGCCAGGTTCTCGGAGTGGCTAGTTCATCTCAAAATTCATCTTGTGCCTACTGCAACATTCTGGAAGTGGGAACAAGTTCTATGAATAGCCCTTTACTTTTAAAAAGGAAATAATTTATTCCCTCAGATTACCAAACATAATGAAAAACAAGTTAAGGAAAGTTTCTCATTCTCCACTCGCAATACACTCTTATCACTCATGGAAATGCTGAAGTTACTGAGGGCTACTTTAGTTTTCTTAAAACTGGTGTTGAGTAGTCTTTTCTCAGAAAGTAAATGTGGGTAACATTGCAGGCAACTCACACAAGCCAGTGACTGTCAAAAATACTTAAGCTGTTAAAAGTTGCAAAATCTAAGTGGAGAGGGAATAATATGGAGTAACATTCTAATACTGTTACATTTATTGATTTTATGTCATTTCCTGAATAATAAATAAAGCTTTTTTTCAAATTTATGACTAATGTCCAGTAAAGTACAAGAAAAGCACTAGAAGCATGAGAGAGGGAACTAAACTAAGAAACTCTGTATAAAATTTAGCTTTGAATGGGCATTTGACAAAATCTCTCTAGAGGCAGAATCATCTGAAACAATATAGAGATGTATTTATCCTTTACCCAAGAGCAAAAGAATTTTTATTGCAATTAGTATCTCCATACTAACATAAGAGAAAGGGTTCGCTCAAATAACTAGAATACTGATCCATTTATTCAGATTAGTTTATATTTTCTGAATAAAGTGTTATTATTTTCTCTTCTAGAAAATGCAAATGTTGTTTCCCTTATTTCATAAAAATATTTTTAGCAAAATTAAACTGTCTAATACAAAGGTAGTATCATAGTGATAGTGATTGTATAAAGTCAACCTTACATCAATTATTTCTAAGAAAATATTAATATATTTTTATGTTTGAAGATTTTACTTATTTGTTCATTCATTCAATTCAGCTTTAATACTTTTTTCTCACTTTGAGTCTAGGAAGAAAAGCCAGACATTTCTTCATACTTTCCTTGCCTAAACAAAAGTGCAGATGGTGAGACCCAGAGAGAGATTTTATGTAAATGTTTTTCCACAGTTTATGACATGGAATGGTAGCTGATTTTTAGTTGTTAAAAAAAAAAAAAAGTTATTGCTTAGGTTATTAACTCTAAAGATGTTCATTATTTAAGTACTACAACAGCAATAATGATTTTTATGTGAATATTTCTTATTTTATAAGAGCTGAAGAAAATTGAATGGTATAAATGAATGTGTGAATTACTGAAACAGAAGACACACAAAAATCATGTGCAAGTGCAATTTATTTAAATATCGAAAGTGGATTCGATGGGAAAGACAGTTGAAGAAGTGGCCATTTCAGAAAGCTGATAAAGGCCACACATACATTAGAGAGATGACTGTTATTTTTGAGCATCGTTCTTTGAATCACTTCACCAGAGCTCAGGTGATTGTAGATTTTAGAATTGTTAATTAGAAAGCCCCATCAAATAGTTGCAAATAGACCAACCTCTGTCAAGCACACTTATCAGCCAAGGAGTGGAGATTTATTTCTGAACCTGGTTTGGAGGTTTTGATTCTCACAGCAAAAACATCAGCTGGAGGAAGGTCCTGCTTGGATGATTTCTCTGGAATGAGGCTGGCTTTTTGTTTACCCACATGCTTCCAATCTAGTACAGACCAAATGAAAATCTTGGCACATAATCTTGGAAAAAACAAAGCAACGAAAATAAAAATTTTGTTTTGGCCTAGGATCCAGTGGGACTCAGACACGACCCATCAGGGCTGTCCTGATCTCTGCCTGTATGAGTTTACATTTAAACATTAAACATTTGCATCAGTTCAGACTGTGCCAAGCAAGAGCTTGAACGTGTGTAGTTACTCTTAGTTACTCTAGAAACTAGTGGACAGCTTTCATGGGATTACCTGTTATTCTCCAGTAACTTGTTGAGTATGAAAACCATTACATCCTTTCTTAGTTTCCTATCTGCAGAAACTCACTTAACAATGGTTATTTATTTACCTGGTGAAAGTTTTGTGTAGATAATACCCTGAAAACTTGCAGAGTGGACCACATCAATTTTAAACCAGAATCCGTTACAGAATCTAAAGATAGCTATATTTTTCTTCCATGAAAACTACAGAATTTCATAGAAACATGCAATTTTCATGTCAGACAGATAAAAAAGTTGGTAGCTAAAAATGAGGGAACAATCTTTTGCTACAGATTTTAGCTGTGAGACTTACCTAGGGAATGGATGACCAGTATCAAACCTTGCTGCTTACTACTACATTGAAAGTAGTCACCCTCTTAATACAGGCATAGTCTATTGACCTTCTGTTTGCTTTATAATGAAAATAAATTACAAGAGTTCCTAAATTTATTCAAGAAAAGAAATAAATGCAGAATTTCAAAAGCTTTTCTAAGGAGAATTTTTCGATGACTTAGTAGGTTAATGATTGTCTTCTAAAACCATAACTGGATACTGCACATTACCTTGAGAGAGCAAATATACCTTCACTAAGAACCCTTCTTGGGAACAGTTAGTCTGTAACCACTCTTGAATTTAGAATGCTGAGTGACCTGAGGCTGAATAGAAATGAAAAAAAAAAAAGAAGGAGAAAAAAATTATACTTTAAAAATAGCATTGGTACCAAAATACTGGAAAAATACTTTTACAGGACAAAAATGTATTCAGAACACTTCAACTTAGATAGGAGACTATATAAAGGTTAATAAAAGTAAAATAAAATAGTTCAAATATTTAAGTAATGATAAAAGATTAAATAATCTTGTAGCTCAGTTTCTGAAGAAGAGATGAGAATATAGAATATAAATTCCTTTCTATATATACATAAGATACAGAAGTATAGATATTAATATGACTCATGTAGGCAAATGCTTGGAGTATATTATCAAACAAAAGGACAGTGGAAATAGAATACAATCATTTTTACTAAGCTAAGATGATAATTTGAAAGAGAATTGATCCAACTCTATAACCATTACATAAATTTTGTATTGAAAAACACATTGTGTATTCAATGAAAAAAAAGTACAAATGACAAACCAAACCCAACTTTTAATGTTTAATTCATGAAAATTTTGTGGCATTGTAATGTGTAATGAGGGTTTAGATATATAATCTTAACTTCCCAAGGGTCTGAGATGATCAGAATCTAAACCAGACGAGTAGGTTTCAAGTAACTTCTCTTAGTAGCTTATTTTAAAATATGAAGGTAAAGCCTCAAAATCAGGTCTTTTGCAAGGTCTCTATGACAATAGTAAACCCCACTAAATTCTGAAGTACTTCAAACAGGGCATTTTTTTAATGATTTCCAGCTCTTCAAAGAATAAACTTTTCCTGACCTGAAAGCTCTCAGAAAACTTTAATATAGTAAACTAGCCAGTTTTTCAGGGAGCCTCTGACAGCAGAATGTGGTTAAAAGGGGTCACCTTCAAAATTTGGAAAAACACAAAATCAGTTTCAGGTGCAAGAAACTGTTCCAAATATCCCTTAACTTACTAAATCTGTGAGTAGAAATTTGTCTCACTTTCACAGTAACCCACTCACCCACTCAGGAATAAGGAATATTTACATGGTAATGAGGTAGAAATAGTTTCCCCAAGGCATTCTCAACAATATTCTTTAAGCAGTGTGAATTTTCAGAAAAATTTCTTAGTCAGAATAAAGGTTGTCCCATATTTATACACCTGATATTTTTAAAAATAAAACAGTATCTGGAAATAAATGTTGAAAATCCGCATAGATGGCAAAAGAATAAGCCTAATATAATTAAAGCATAAATATAAGTTCTACTGTCAAGGTAAATGTCTGGGACTTGCACAATGAAGTTTTCAAGGGTATCTCAGTAAGAAAAGTAAAATAAATTAGCCTTACATTCTTATTGCCAAAATTATCTAAATTTGCCAATAAGGGAGTGTGTGTGTGTGTGTGTAGAAACCCCTAGTAGGAAACAGATTTTCCTGGTAAAATAAGGATTGAGAAAAGGAGTTTAAAACTACTAGAAATTCCACCTGCTGGTAAGAATTAAGTGTGCCTTATTATCATGTGCTCTTTTTATTCTTTTGTGAGGCATTCTCTCAGATCAACAACAATAGAAACAAAACAAGAAAAGACCAGGAACCTTAAACTCTGCTTGGTACCAAATACACTTAAGATGTTTCGGCTGTGGAAACTCAAGGTGGATAAACAGAATAAATTAGTTTAAGAGGAAAGGCTAGTGTTTGAGAGGAGTGATCCCTGCACAGGGCTATAAAACAGATCTGGAGAGAACCCTGCAGAGAAAAAAAGGTATCATATTATTAGTTTGCATTAATTCAAATCAGGCTAATTTAGTTTCCTCTATTATGACTTATAGCTGTGGATATAAGAGAAAGATTAGGACTTCTATTCCATGGCAGGAGGATTGGGACTAGATGAACTCTAAGGTACCTTCCAATTTTGACCATTATATGATTTAGTGTACATTCCCACTCAGCTATATGGAATCTCTCTTTATCTTTACCTATACATAACTCTTTTGGCTGATAGACAAACAGGCTTAAATTAGTGTCTTATGTGGGAGTGAACTTCGCAAAATTTTGAGTACATAAATGGTATTATTGAGCTGTTTCATAGACAGTGGTGTAGTTAAGATCCTCATATGCTGCTTTCAAAATATTTGTTTGACTAAACTGATCTCATCTGTAGAATATGAAAATATAAATTTCTTATTTAACAAAAAAAAAAGATTTAAAATACAGAAACAACTGTTGGGTTGTGTTCCTTCTGTCAGAGTAACATGGTACAGTATTCTGTGTACCACTTGCACTGGGCTGTTTTTAAACCCAGCTGGACTTTTCTGAAGGATCCTAACTTGTTGAGTGGGATATATTGGTATGAGCAGAAGAGATTATGGCTATTTCCCCCCAGAGAAATGAGAGAAGAAATTAATTAAAGTGATCTTTCTGTTTCCCTTTTGTTGCATAGTTTCAGACTGTTGCAGTCCAGTACAGCTTATGAAGACAGCTTTGGCCCATGGAAAGATTAGGGACACAATCTATCATAGGTGTTCATTTGATCTTTATTTCTCCTCCAGCCAGCATGGCCGGCCACCAGGCACAGACTGAGACCTCTGGGAAAACCCCCGCCATTCCCCGGCCCAGGCCACACAAAACATCCAATCACAAACAGAGCCCGAGAACGTGTGCCCTGAGAGCAGGGGTCCGAGGAACCCCGTGCTCCGCCATGCGTCCCCCCAGGCTCCCCTCCCCCAGGGGAGCGGGGGGAGCAAGCCGCAACACCTCACCCTTTTG
>VYXC01001161.1:9776-175390 GCA_013397175.1 Platysteira castanea
CAGTGTGTTTGGGGCTTTTTGGGGGGTTTTGGGTTTTTTTTTTTGTTTGTTTTGGTTTTTCAGGGGTTTTTTGCATGTAAATGAAAAATATGCTTTTCTCATTGCAGTCATAAATTTAAAAATTATCAAGAAATGTATTCATTAGTACCATAAACTGGCATGCTGCCACCCATGCAAGATGTTACCAGGATGCTGCCATAATGAAGTTTTATTAGACAGACTTTTTTTTAGCAAGATCCTCTTTTCCTGGGATAAACACCCTCGTAAATAGGTAGAACTGGTATGAATATGTGTCATAACGGAGGGGAGGCGATGACACAGGATTAGGAATCCCTGTCCAGATTTTGAAGATACGTACACTAAAATCAGGAAAACTGCAAATGTTTCTTGGAATGGAAGCGGCACAGGAAGCAAAGCCGGCTCTTGGAGAGGCTGGGATGCTGCTTCCAGAGAGAGAAGTGTTGCCAGCAGAGTTTTGTCAGCTGCACCTGACAAAAGTCAATTCGTGGTGAGAAAATTGAAAATAAACATTTCATTCTGCGCTTAGATTTTATATCATATAGCTGCTAAAGGATTAACCAACATGATGGATAAATACAGTGAAAATAAGAGTGGAATCTTACTAGCAGTCCATGGTTGGCTTGTCAAGTGTGTTAAAAACCCAATAAAATGTAAGGAGTGAGCAGTACTTGCCCACCAAAGCAGTACTTCTGGCCTCCTGTCAGAAGGCTACAATTTTCAAGATCCACAGGCTACTTAGAGTGGCCATTTATTGGAAAGATTTTCTATAAAGCTTTGCAGAACACCTCCTGATATTTCATAAGGAATCTCTCAAGGCCCCTCCCTCTGTGAGGCATCATATCACACAATTAGGACATACAGTACACAGAAGTAAAACAGTTTTGCCAAAGTGCTCACTTGCCAAATAGCTTTAGCTTTTATTATATTCAGGGAAAAGGCAATTATCTGGAACTGCATCACTTAATAAAAAGCCTTTTATAATCTCCTGAGTTTCCTCCTCCTCTTATGAGTGTACTAAGAAAGACTATCAGGGTGTGTCACACTAAAGATACTGAGACCAAAGCTATACATTGTTCCATCTTTCATATGGTTTCTGAAGCCTTTTGCTGAGAATATTACACACATCTCATAGGAAATAGCTGAGAAATGGCCACAGCTAGCCTTACACAGTCCCACCATGTAAGCTGCTGTTTAGTCACTGACCTTCACTGCCTGTATCCCATTAACCCCTTATTATCCTTCTCCATGTTCTGTAGAAAACTGTGCCCACAATTCTAATGCAAGAAAAAACCGTGATAAGCAGGACTCGAACCAGAATCAGAGGAGTCTTTAAAGTCAGATTTTTACTCTGCTTCCTTAGCACTGCTGCAATTATTTAATTATTCAGGGCAGAAGCAAGAGGATGCGCTTTACCTTGAGAGCACTGAAGGCTTTCCACCACATAAAGCTGTTCCAAAGACCTCCTGCCTCCCTCCCTCCCTCCCTCCCTGCAGGTCAGCCAGGGCAGCAGCAACTCCAGAGGCTTTCATCATCCCAAAGCCAGCACTGGAGAATCACCTCTATCCAGATACTCACCGGGAGCCAAACTGGCTGCGGCTGCCAAAGAGGAGCACAGAGAGGTGACAGGAGCATCATTCACCCCTCGGCCAGCCAGCCTCTGCCAACAGGGGGAACAAATCCCTCTTCCTCAGCAGCACTCCCAGGCAAACTGACACTGAGCTTTCCTTAAGTAAACAGGGTCCAGGTCACTTCTCTTCAAGACAGAAACAAACAAAAAAAAAAAAACCCTAATAAAACCGATATCTTATAGTGATGCTCAGCTTAAAAGTTTCTACCAGGCACGACAAGAAAGGCAGGCAGAAGGAATGAAAGGATCTGACTTTTTCTTATAAAATAATGAAAGCATGAAAAATCTCACATTTCTGGAGGTTCTAAACATATGTGACACAAAAGCACAGAATATAAAGTGTCTAAAAGTATGAACAATTCAGGCAAAACCGAAATAGGTTAAATATTAATTAAAATATATTTTGTTCATTTAGCTGAATATGCTGCACTTAGTGTTTATAACTAATAAGACTATCACTACAACACAACTGGCATTATTTATCAAGGCATTACTTTAAAAATGTAGGCAAGAACTATATCAAGGCTTTTCCAGCCTAAAAACAAACTTTTTTTTTGTTTATTATAAAGAAGCTGCCAAAAAAGTTATCTGCTAAGCTATTCAAAATCAGATTCCTCTGTATGAAGAAAATCTTCATTTTTAAAAGCATTTGCTACATGTAAAAACATAATGTGTTGCAATTCAAATTCCAATTTCTAGCTTAATTTCCATTCACAGTCTCATTTACTTTTGAAGCTACTTCAATTTCACTGCAAAAAGGGACGTATTAATTTGGAGTTTGTCTAATGGGACTTTATGCACAACATTATCTTAAAGATTTTACATAGGGTCTAATCTTGGTAGAAATATCACCACCTTTGCTACCCAGCAACATTCTCAGCACCTCAAAATACCTATTTTAAACTGCAATATTTTCTACTGTAAGTTGATTTTCATGGTAAGGTTGCTCAAGAGCAGCCATATTCATCACATCCTCATCCAAAAAAGTGGATCTTTATTAAGGAATAATCGTAGAAGTTGATGATGCAATCTACACTTTAATACAATTTTGCTGCAACATGCATGTTTTCCTATTACAAAAAGCTTTGTTACGGTGGAAATATTTTCTGTTCTTCTACCTTGCTCTATAGATTTGCTTGCAGTAGGAGGGGTGGATTACTCTGCTCACCAGCAGTGTCCCCACAATCACTCAGCCAGTAGCCAAGTGCCCAAAACAAAAAGGTCATCCCAGTGATATCTGAAATGATGGAACAGCCATTTGTCTTGATCTCCTGCACACTTTGTTAATGATGGACTGAACAACACCGTGACTACAGCCAGCTGACAGGAATTCTAAACTGATTAAACGTCCCGGTATGTTTTAATACCCTCAAATGGAATTTTTATGGCCTGTTCTGCAAGCATATTATTAATACAGAACCATCAAAAAACCCCACAGACATGCATAATAGCTCATCAATTTGTAGCCAGGCACTTTTGACCTTGAAAAATCAGCTGTCTTTCAGATTAACACAGCTATGTTTTGGGCAGGAAAAAAAAAAAAGAAACTATAAAATTATCATACTTATTTTTGTCACATGCCATCGCTGCAGAAGGGAATGAAGGCCACACTGCTGGCTTCTTATTGATATTGCTGGCAACCTCTGACATCAGAATTAGAATCTGGGAGACCTATTTATAATAAAAATCCACTTAGACATTAACATTTCAGCTATAACAGGTCACAGGATGCGCTGCTGGTGGGAAGGTGGTGTTTAGTCTGACTTCCACTCCCCCATTAGTGAGTTTTCACATTTCACATCCTTCACAGAAGACCTCAAAGCACTTAAAAACCATTTCTAGCATGGACCACAACATCCACCCACAGAACAGGTCAAGGGCTTTTCTGGGGGAAGAGATGGTGAAGGAAAAGGACAAGTGGAAGTCAGGGATTCCATTCCCATCTCTAAAGTCAGTGGCCGTGCATACAGTGTGTTGGTTATAAATTAATAGTGTTGAAACATTCAGGGAACAGAACTACACAGATACCCTGGGGAACAAGGCTCCAAATTAGTGTGTTGGGAAAGAAATGGACAAAATGAGGGTGAAGGTTGTTACGAAAGGCAAATTCTTATACTAGAAAGAAGCCACTAATGGGCTTTCTGAAGGACTGGTCTCGGTGTCTGAAATAGGGAGATGCTCCTCAAGGTAAGAGGAATGGCAAATCATTCCAGACTATAGAACATTTCCATTTATAGCTAAGGAAAAGGCCTGGGGAACACAGACTTTTAAGGAGATTTTTAATTATTTTTTTTTCTTTCAATATCAAATGGCTCACAATTGGTTATTTCTGAGGAGCCTCTCCCCTGATAAATAACCAAATGTTCCTCCAAACACCAACAGAGCACTGGGCTTCCACTCTCCAGCTGCCAGGCCACTGGGATCCAGGAACAACTTCTCCTGCCTTCAAAGAAATACTTGTTATATCACTAAATTCAAGATAGATACTTGACACTCCAGTTTACCACGGTTTTTGATTAATGGAGTGTGTTTTAATTGCTCTGAACTTGATCTAGTTAACTTTACTATTCACCTTATTACTTTGCACTACAGTAGACTTGCAAAGGAATTTTTTTTAAACAGACTTCTATGTAGTTCTAGTGAGCCTGAAGCTTCCTTTTTTCTTTTCTGCATATGTTCCTTCAGAAAGCAAAAGCAAAAAATTGTTCTTCTCCATATTCTGTTCTTTGCAACAGACTTGTTTGGAAAATTAAGTAAATCACAAATCATATATATGGGGTTTTTTTAAAGACAAACCTTTCAGTCTCAATTTCCTCCCTTTTGTCTTTACTTGATTTGTCATGAAACAATGAAAGTGAGAAGATTCTGCTTCTCCTGGTCTGTTTTTTAATCCTTTTGTCTTTAGAAAAATTAATAAAAAGAAACATCAATAAAACAGAAAAAGGAGAACAGTACAAGAAATACTCCCACACAGGGCTTTTAATGCTCTTCTAGCTTGATTAAAAACCTGTCCATCCAATCGATTAAAAACTCAATCAAGACAGGCATCTTCCATTCATTTGTATAATTACAATGCAGCATCCAGGAGAGTCATAATGGTACCAGGTGACAGAACCTCTCTGGTACATAGAATATTAACTCTACCTGATCTTATGATTACATTGTCTTTTAAAGAAGTCATTACCAGGGGAGACCCACATGAGCATTATTCACACTGATATCGATATCAGATGAGGTGAAAACAGCTAGACCAGCACTACAAACCATCCCATTTTTGTCAGATAAATTCAGCTATTAAAAGCCAAAGGCAGTGCTGATATCTCCCTCCTGCTCTGAATTCTATCAGTTAAAGATTTGAGAATTAAATGAAAAGTTTAAGGTGCCCTTCTTGAACACATTCAGGATTTTCTGTGAGATCTAGAAAGGACTTTGTGTGGAGACCATTACTTAGCAAGGATAACTTAGAAACAGTGAAGGTAGAATCAAAAGAGTGAACAACAAAACAAGATCCTGCAAGACTGTAATTTATAAACCAAATCAAGCAACCAACAAAACAAATGCCCCTTACATACAAAAATCAGTACTAACTGTTCCTTTGTGATGTTCCTAAATTTTGATTTTAGCTAAATGTCAGTCTCCTCCAAACATGCAGTAATGATGTTAAAACCACCCAGTTCTCCTGCAATCATCTCTGACACTTTATTAGAAGTGTCCCAGAAACAACACCTGAGCAATTTATCCTCATCAGAGCAATCTCATACTTGTGCCAAGGAGAATCACGGGAAGGAGAAAACCCACTCCTAGGCTAGACAGAAATACCAGGCACATTCCTACAAATCACGGCAAGCTGCCTAAAGGTTTCCAAAGCTTCATTTTATCACAGAAGACTCCTCTGTTCTCCTAGAGACAATTTTCCCAGAGCAGAACAGTGACAATCAGTCTGGTGAAAACACTTCTGCTCTGTTAGTGAGGTGACATACTGAACCAGGCAATGAAATATGGACCTTCCTTCCCAAAGCAGGTGTTCTGCTGCAGCTGGAATTCCCACCGCACTGCCCATTGAGTTCTGGAAAAATGAAAATAGCACAGGGAGATAATGGAATCAGGGTCTCTGCAACACAACAGTAAGAGATGAAAGGCTGCGATTTTGGTCGTTTTTTAAAGATGCACCTCAGATCACGACAATGTTTTTGTTTTCCCATGTCTTGCAGCATGTGAAGGGGGTTCTTTGGAAATTTAATTGAGCAAAAAGGCAGAATCCAAGAGCCAAAACTTTGCTCACTTGACAGGACTTGGCCTGCAGGATGCTGCAGGATAATCTTCCCTTCAGCATATTTAATGTGAAAGTAACATCCTTAAGACCCCCTCTTCCCCTCTCCCAGACCTCTGTGGGCCCACAACACTTATTGATGTGGATATACTGTCTCAAATATGCTTTGGGATATTTAGCATAGTTCCAAATAATCTTTCTGCTCTCTAGCACCTGCACTATGGTGCGGCGTTTCCTACAGATGTGTATTTCTCCTATTTCACGTTGTAAGGCTGGAGAAAGCTAACCTCCTTAACCCAAAGATTTCAGCTGAATTGAATGCAAAAATCAGACCAGTAAAGTGCACAGTAAAACTCTTTAACCTCTGTGTTAAAACTTCCTGAAGCTCAGAACAACTACAAACTCATTAGATCATGTGAATAAGGTGGGAATAGAAGTTGAATAATTGTGTAAGAGGGTAAGTTTCATGCTTCATAGTAAAACCCCCACAGTTTATCTGCTTTACTCTCATGTTTTGCCAAGTTAAATAAGGCTGATGCTTTTCTTGCATACCTCATAGCAGGTTAAGTGAAGCTGACCACAACTTATGTGTTTATTTCTTTAAGTTGCTCTTTGTTCCTGTGTTTGTACCTCCTCGACGAATCACTGCAAAGGTGCATATAAAAACCTGTAGTTCTGAAGGGGTTTGGGTATCACAGTACACCCTCAGAGGTAGCCCCGTTTGGAGAAACACTTTGCAGGGGCTTTTAGTCCATATTTTCAGTATCCCTCAACTGACCATAGAATCACGGAGTGTTTGAGGTCAGAAGGGACCTTTAAGGATCATCTCATTCCAACCCCCTGCCATGGGCAGGGACGCCTTCCACTAGACCAGGCTGCTCAGACCTCTATCCTTGGTCACTTCCAGGGATGGGGCAGCCACAGCTCCTTTGGGCAACCTGTTCCACAGCCCTCACTGAATTTTTTCCTAATATCTAACCTAAGCCCATTCTCTTTCAGCTTGCAGCCATTCCTCTGTGTCCTGTCACTACGTGCTCTAGTAAAATGTCATTTTCCCTCTTTCTTGTAGGCTCCCCTCAGGTACTGGAAAGCTGCACTTTGACTCATCCCAAAGCCTTCTCTTTTCCTAACTGAACAATCCCTCTGATCAACTTGATGTCCCTCCTCTGGACTTGGTTCCTGTGCTGACACCCCAAAGCTGGATGCAGCACTGCAAGTAGAGTCTCACCTGAGCAGGGCAGAGGGGTAGAATCACCTCCCTTGATTAATTAAGAGGAAACAACTCTGTGCTGTCTTTCATTCTCATTAATCCAACTTTGATCCTAAAATTGTGACAAGTGCTATAACTCTACTCTGCAGCAAGAAGCTTTGCTACAACCCTTCTGAGGGCTGTTCCTGAGTGCTTCAGTGTACATTTCCCTTATATTCCCAAAAAACATTCTTAAGTGAATGCCAAATGGGATAAATACAGCTCAGAAATGCATCTGCGCATAAAGGATCAAGGTTACAAACAGAAAGGACTGGACTGACTGAATCAACTTCAGTAACACCTTGGCTACCAGCATAATCCAGAGCCTAGACGGAGATTTTGCACACGAGCTTTTGGAAAGCCTTTTCTTACCACCTTCCTACTCTTGAAGATTTCAAAGAGCTTCCTGGGAGGTGTTAAGTTACTTTTATTATAATACAATCTGCCAGGCAAACAACATAGGCTATCTAAAGTGTGTAGTGTGCACATTCAGCTCTTTGTCTTTCATGCAGAACTATACTAAAAGCAAAATAACTTCATACAAACAAATCAGCAACTTCCCTTTTGCCGAACTGGGAAAAAAACCCAACCCAAAACAAACAAAAAAATCCCCAAACTACTTATTTCAGATAAAAATAGAGTGTGCCTTGGCAAAGTTCACAACCAGCCTGGACTGGCTATACCCTGCAAGAAACAGTTCCATTTCAGACACACACCCCCACACATACACCCAAATATCTGCCCATTTACCTATCAGCATTCACAAGTTAATCTTAATTCATTTGTTTTTCAAAATAAGCCTTCATTTGCACTCTGAACAATAGCTGTATTTGATATTTAGCTTTTCATTTCTGATGGTTGTTTTTTCTCCACTTCCAGTACTAGAATAGAATCACAAAGTCTCATTTTAAATATCAATTTTAGCAATTCAAATTAAAACACTAAAAACTTGCATTGGCACAGAGGAATTTTGGACTCTATTCACTGAAAAGTAATTAGACCAGCATTTTATAGAGCAGATGATTTGTTTCCAAAGGTAAATAAAGGTGAATCTGTGGTTATATGAGCAGTGAAGGGTATTTCACTCGTTGTCTACACAGAGAGCTCTTTTCCCCTTGTTGACAGAGCAATATTATTGCAGGGCTCTGAAATGTGTAAGAGTTTCAAAGGGAGCAGGTTAAGGGATAGATTTGCTGAAACCACTCAGGCCAAAATAAGTATTTATCCCTAAGTTCAATCACACGTTGCCTGACAAGTCAAAAGTACAGCTCCTTCTAGAGACAGATGCATGTTCACATCAGTGCTAAGTCATAATGAAAACTATCCTTAGACTTAGGAAAAGAGACGGAAAAATGCTGCTGTGTTGTGAAAATCACAGGGTGTAAGGAAATGGATTATGTGAAGAAAAAAATAGCGTCTTGCAGCCTGGACAGATCCTGATTTCCAGTTGCTTTCCAGCTCTACACCAGCATAGCCCTCTTGACTTCTTGATGTTATTTCCAGTTTGTGGCAGCAAAAACAAATAATAGCACACAATAAAAAATAGCTGCGACCACTGTGAAAAGGGAGCAAGTTTCTGCATTAGAGTGGCACTGCTAAGGAACATCCAATTCAAGGCAAGTCCCTGGTTTTCCTCAATTTTCTGTAAACATATTCTAAAGAAGTTATGTACTGGCAGCAGAAAGAAAACTGTCCAGAAAATTGCATTTTAATGACTTGAGTCTATGATCATCATCATCATTCGTTTTTAAATTTTTTTTTTCACCACTTGGTAAGGAATAAAAGACAAATTGCATTTCTTAACACTGGAAGTAGAGGCACAATACATGATACAAAATCTTTCAGTAAACACTGAAAGAGCACGATGCTGCAATTTGCTGGTGCTGCTAAAGAGCTTGGGGCTCACTTTCCTTCTAAAAACACATATGAAAAAATATTCTGCAGTTCTTTAGCTTTGATATGCTCGCAGAAGGGACCAGATCAATAAATAAGCTGTGTAACTTCAAATAAATACTACCTAGGTATTAATGCAGTCTTTCATTTAACATTCAGCCTGAGACTATTTCCTCCTCCAAGATTTCTTTTAATTATATTTCTGTGCATTTTCTTACAAGTTATCAAGTACTAACTTCCCATGCTTGTTTCTCCCAGATAACTGCAGGCACCAGTAGTGTGGTGTCCTGTGGTTTCCCCCATCTGACAGATATTTCTCCTTTTTTATCTTAAGTGAGAAAATCAGGGTATGAAAAAAAACCAAAACCACAATAAACATAATAATAGGCTATACTACATTTTCGACTTCTTTTATAAAGCATGTACTAACACATTATATAAAGCCATAACACAAAAAATTGACCTAAAATCTTGGCAAAAGAATGTGGGGAAAAGGTGTCATTTCCTACTAACAACAAAGCAATTTCAGATTCAGCCTCTATTTTCCTGCATTTTATTATAAAAACAAATTGGTTTACTGTAGTAAATGTATGTAGGATCTTGTTGTGAAGATAGTCATGGTGCTGCTATTAAGAAAAGGTGTACCCAGGATGGCTGAATGAATAATACAAGTTACATACATGGTTTTTACCTCAGTCAAAGGAACTGTGTTAGTTTTTGTGCTAAATTATTAAGAACAGTGACCATCTGCATTCACAGATGTGCAGAACAGATTGTACTTCAATTTTGAGAAGGAATATATGGTTCTGTACTCCAAATTTCTTACCTACCTTTTCAAAGGAAGCAAGTCTGAAGAAGTAAACCTGGATTTCGTGGGGCAATTCTGCTCTCCCACCTACCTTCCATGTTTTGGCCATTACTGCTATGATACTTTTGTTGGTTTGATCCCTTTATCCAGCCTCTTGTCCTGTATTTGCGTTTCCTTGAAGTTCAGATTTCTTCCCACGGCAGCGATTGTGAAAATCAGAAAATAGACTTTTTTTCTAAAATACTCTTAATGATATTTAGTCCTTCATAACGGTCAGCTTCCCTAGCTGTTTATCTGGATGTGGCTAACCCCAATAAACTGAGCCTGAGCTTGGTAAAGCAAAAGGAATGGCTGACATCTCCCTGAAGGGGTATAGTGAAGGCAAAAGCACTTCTTCCATGCATTACCTGAATCCAGACTTGGAAGGTGGCCAGAATTCATCCGCACTGGATGCACTGCTTGTGCTCGGGGAACTGGGGATCTGGGGAGAGGGCTGGGCAGCGCCAGGGCTGGTTGAGATCCTGCCAAAGCCACCAGCAACAAGAAGCCCTTGATCTGGCACTTCCATTCTACGTAACTTCTAATTCCTATCGTGCACAAAACACGTGTCCAGCTTCCCATTCTCGTGTACTGTATTTAAATTTATGTTTTATACTTTGTAGCTACATGTGTGTCAGCATGTACATAAACAAAATATACCTAACAGTCAAAATAACTTTTTTTTTTCATTCTAGCACCACACCACATTTTCAAGTACTGGAAACAAGCGTGGTGATTTTCTGGACTGTAACTCAGTGTCCCAGAACACACTTATTAACAGTTAAAGGAGAACACTTAAATCTGGCTAACGACACTTCAGCAAATCAGCACTTAAGAGAGGCACATATGGTTCTGCCTTCTGCCTGGCTCCACGCTGCCAACAGGAAGAGTAAGAACTCAACTTCATGTTGGCACTTAATAGGAATCTTTTTTTTTCATCAGCTGAACCTTGTTGCTTCATATCTCTGGCCCAAGATGGACAAACTTTGACTAGAGTCACAAAGCTCCCAACACAAATGGGAAGCTCCATTAAAAGTAATTGCAAAGGTTCGTGCACCCCATGGAGGTCAGTGCATCCTGGAGTGGTTTCTCTTTGAGCTATTTCATCTATTTGCTTGAAAAAAGAGAGTAGAGGCTTTTATTTGGCAATGAAGAGTCTTTCAATTAAAGCATTTCGGGATCAGAAGCAGTGCTGAGCTCCAAACTCATTATCCCTGTCTCTCCCAGTAAGGATACACGTATCGAAGCGAAACAGTCGAATACCCAGTGGAATTCCATGGGATACGAGCTCTGTTTGCATAGGAAGAGGTCGTGTGGATGTGGGAGAGCAGCCTGCTTCCCTCCTGGACCACAGTCCATCTCCTACTAGGTGGAGTTGCACTGACTTACCAATATTACTTTCCTGTACATTAATATCATATTCAAGAAATTTTTTGATTTAACCTAGACTTGCCCAAGATTAGCTGGGGTGGCGGGGGGAGGGAATACACTTTTAAAAATACTTGGTATTCAGTGAAAGTTTACTTCCTTAAAGCTTCTGCAATCAGAGCAGCAAAGCTGATCCTGCAACTAACTCCCTTCCTTAGCCCAAAAGCCCTTCCAAATCCCATCAATTCCAGAAAAGACGGTCTGCACGATCATGACCTCCTAGCCCTTGGACATTTCTATGCCAAAGCAAGGTACATCAATAGCACAAAGGTGCTAGCAGGGGGAGAGTTTTTTTAAGAATTGCGAAGAATCATAAAACTCAAAAAGTTTTTGAGTGAAGAAACATTTGTGTGACAACCTGCAACAGTTTGGTAATCCAATATTACTCTCGAGGGAAGATTATCATAAGTGAACTTTCTGTACAAACATTTATTAGAACTGAAATCCATGTGACTGGAGTACTAAATGGTTTTATGTAGAACTCACAGTATATTAAGATTTTCAGGTTTATATCCATCTTTCTCCAAGTTTCCAGAAAAACAAGCTTATTTTTGCAAGTTAGCAGTTGATAGTTGAGATTTTAAAGAAAGGAAACTCTATGCAGCAGCATAGTAATATTTTTATTTAAATTAGCTCACAGGTAAATATCCTCCTTTATCTCCCTTCTGTTAAATAATCAACTTTAAATATTTATGATCCACCAAAGGATTTAGGAAGCTGGGCTAAATCCTCTAGATGTCTTTATAATACCATTTGATTTGTCAGAAATTTTAAAATAACATGAAAAAAATGAAGGAATTTCCATTCACATTGGATCAGTGCCTTAGGGCTCCAAGATCTTTAATACTGCGGCTGAGTGTGCAGCTTTGGAGATGACATATGGGAGTTCAAACTTTGAGAGGATGCAGGCAAATGTATTGGCTATCACTTAAGTTCTAATAAGCTCTGTTCCCTCAAGACTTCATACACTGCACAGAGGAAAAAAATTATTTAATATACGAAGACAGGCTACAGCAAAACCATTTTTCTCTGTACCCTGACTCAGACATGACTTCTTTAGTATATTGCGTGAGTCACATTTTGTATGTGTGGTCCCAGCTCTAATTAACACCCGTGACAATTACTGATTTTAATCTTGCTGTACTATTTTAGCTCAAGCCCAAACTGCTTAAGAGATTTCTGTTTCCTCTTTTGTTTCCCAAATTAATTAACAGTTCCTGCTGTCTTGCCAATGGACCACATTTTCCTTTGCTGCCGTTTCACCATCCACACACAGAGCTCGGAATCCCAGCGAGTTGGTTGTGCTGACACTTCACGCTGGTCCTGAATGAAACTATACATTTTAACTGTTTATATTTTTTAAATTAATCCCCTGTATGGAGCTATTACAGTAATGCTGTGGGTAAAGGCTCCAAGGCATGGACATGGTTTCCAGGCACTGGGCAAGGATCTGATTGCTCCTTGCCCTGTGGACACCACCACACTTTTCCCCATGTAATTCAGTTGTTTCTTTAGACAGCAGAGTGGAGCTTCCTGGATCCTCAATTCCATTTCTGGCTAAT
Source organism: Platysteira castanea (assembly GCA_013397175.1). Taxonomy (NCBI): domain Eukaryota; kingdom Metazoa; phylum Chordata; class Aves; order Passeriformes; genus Platysteira; species Platysteira castanea. The sequence continues at coordinate 22,674 of VYXC01001161.1, forward strand.
ATCTTGCTCTTAGGTATTCCCCACCACTCACCTGAACTGCACTGAGCAAGCACCACAAATCTGTGTACAACCTCTTGACATTTTAAGAAATTTTAGTGTAAAGTCTCTCATTTAAGCACTATTCCATTAACCCTTTGTCCATGGGGAGTGAAAGAGCCAAGAAACAGGTAGACCAGTGGTAGAGATCAGACATAAAGATAGCCCTAGAAAAGGAATGGAGTTCGTCCTGACTTCCATTGCTGATATATGTCATTTTAGACCCTACAGTAAAAAAGAGTATCTTTCTTACAAAAAAAGAGAGAATACGCAAGTCAGACAAAGACAAAAAGTCAACGTTACTACAGCTCACTTAATTGCTTAGTCCTGCACAGTTCAGACAGGAAGATATGAAAATAATCATAAGAGCTTGCAAATATTTTCAAGTTAACAAAATTCCAAATTTCATCATTAAATCATAGACAATTAGTTTCTGCACAGTGGCTGCTTCTAAGAGGCAGCCAAAGTTCTCAGGACTCAGCAGTATTATTCAAATGTCAGTGTGATGCTCTCAAGAAAATCCACTGAGGACAGGAAAAAGAGATAATCCTCAGGTACGGGTCATTTAATCTTTCCTTGCACTGCACACGATCAGTGCCAAGGCACTCTGCAGACCCTCTTTGCAAAGCTGTGCTGAGACTTGCTACAGGTATTGAGGTTACCGGAGTAGACTTGAGACCTCATCATCTTCTATTCTTTCTTACCCTGGGAAAATGAAGACACCAAAGTTGCCTTATAAATATTACATAAGCCTCAAACGAAACCCAAGAGCTGCTCAGAGTCGAGCCTTAACTTCTTGATGACTAAGTTAGAAATCTCTTCTCTCTGTTATGTGCAATACTTTTGTGCAATGGCTCAGCCACAGAAGTCCCACTGCCTCTGAGGGGAGCTGGGACTATCAGTCTCCCCTTCTCTCCTGCCTCTCTTCCTTGTCCCTTTTCCCTCCACTACAAAGACTGACTTACTGCCCTGGAAATCTTTTTGAAGTTAAAACCTTAATACAATTTCTTCCCTTGTTTGATATAGACATCTCTGATCTCCCTCTCTTCAGGATTCTTTTCCCCAGTCACGTACCTCTTGGAGCTGTGAGAAGATAGCTCTGGACATTTCAACAAATACTTGTTCCAAAAAATCCAGAATTGGGAGTTTTGGCTCTCCTCTTCACCCTCCCTCACTATTTCCTCTAATATAAATAAAGCCTTAAATACCTAGAGCTAATTTAAAGCAAGTAAAGAATACAGGCCATCTTAGATGAAGAAGTTTTTTAGTCTTTTAAGACTGCTATAATCCACCCATCATCATAAGAAAGATATTCATTGTAAGTACCTTGCCAAATTAAGTTTTTCTATCTTTTTTTAAATATTATCTCAAGCAAAAAAAATTAAAAATCACAGTTCTCTACTCTGTCCATTTTTCACTGCCTTGAGTTCATATAGAGTGAAAGGAGCAGAGGTAAAAATGTGAAAAATATACTTTATATTATATTATATTAGAAGACAGAAGCAAAGATCTAGATGTTGTCAGAGAAGAGCATTTAAAGCAGCAATATATGAAACCAGATTACGTCTCTAGGGCAAAACCAGATTGCTCCTCTCTAAGCACTTCAATTGTAGATACAAATAGAGTGATTGCATCTAATAAAGGAAAGAAAGAGGAAAATACTCATAGACCAACACAGATGGGTATGTGGGTTTCCTACATATACATTTAAGAGGTGTGTATCAGTATCAGTACACACCTATACACATGTAAAAATTGAGGGTATAGCTGAATGCAACCAGCCCTAAGATGAACTAATAAAAGCAGCTCATTATTTCTATGTACCCGCATGGCCCTGAAAAAATTTCTTAGCTAGCAAAAAGAATTGTATTTCCTCTAATTACCAGTTATGGTACACAGGCAAAATATTGTCCTTATTTCTTTCATTTTAATGTTTTTTTATTATTTCATTTTGTTATAATTTAAAATCCATCTCTAAAAATCTTATTCTTGCTATAATTTAAAATCAATCTATTATAATCTTATTCTTGTTTTGCTTAAAAGTCTAAAAAGTTATTAGATATATATTAGTTAATTAAAAGTTACTTCCAGTTTTGTTTCCCCCACCAGAGTTACATGAGATAATGTACCAGCTCAAAAATAATCTTTAACAAATAATTAATTATTAACATGTTAATAAAACAAGGACAAATGAAACTGAGACGGAAAACTATAATTTTGTGTTCCTAGTTTTATTATGTTTGTGTCTTTAGTCCCAGTTAAGAAAATATTTTACTGCTTATATTATGGCTTACCCTTCTTACTGCTCATCTCCTTCATGAACCTTAGCTTAGACAAAATGCTTGAACACAGAGGATGCACAGCACTTTTGTGATTATCATACCTTCTAGAACTAGATAAGTCTTCTACTTTTCCAGTGGCTACCAAACAATGAATTATGTTATTTAATAATCTGAGCTAAATCCTCTTAACTCAAAAAGGGGAAAATTTGGTCCAAAGTTTTCAAATAACTCCATTCATGGAGGCAGAAGTGTACGTACAGCTATAGCAAAAATTCCTGCTTGGGCTTGCTTTTTCTGTTGTTTTTAAAAATACCTTCCAAAGCATTGCTGATTTCTAGGAATCTTTTGTGCAGCACACTATGGTGTTAAGAACCCAACAGAGTCCTGAAGTGAGTTTTTCTGAGAGAAGGAGACTGTGTCATCTCACTAATTAGAAGAGGTTCTATCATTTAAGACCTTGGAACTATTTTCAGGCTGTTTAGCAATTAGGGAAAACTACTGAACACTACTGAAAAAGTTATAAATAGACTTCTTGCCTGCATTAAATTATTAAATAATCTATCTACTGCACAGCAGCTGCACAGTTCCTCTAATCCACCTTCCTTCACTTTCACAGTAGATGAACTCTACAAAGTTGCTCCTTTTTTAGTCTCACAGGTAAAGGGCTTTATACATTCGAGTAGGAAAACATTCAGAGTAGAACTAAGAGCAGAGGAAGGCACAGTTAGCAAAAACCCCTCACATCAGCACACTGATGCAGGAATGCTCGAGGCAAAGCCTCCGGAACCAGTGCTGGAAGAAAGCAAACCTGAGAGCATCCCAGTCACTTGGCTTTTAGGGAGTGTCTGCTGGAGCAACACAGCCTCTGGACTGTTCCCAGTCTTTGTTCCAGCATGGACTTGAGGCAATGATTCAAAACAATGCCAAAAGCCTCGTCTTACAGTCAAGCAATGCAGATGATCAGGGTACTATGCACGTGCTCTCTGACCTTGCCCACACACTGCAGACATAGCTCAAGTCTCTCAGAGAAGTAAAACCAGATAGAATTCAAGGATGTCTTATGTATTAAGCCTTTTTCTAAAGATACTGCACTGAAGCAGTAGCTCCCTGTGATACGATTTATAGTAGTTCCACTACACAGTGCTATACTAATTTGTGAATGTACATGATAATTTTTTTAGAGGCTTATTCTGCTATGGTGCAGAAATGAAACACTGCCCAGCTCTGTTCTGCACAGGTCTGGGAATATAAACTAGGTCTCCTCTGATTTTAGTAATGCCAAGAAATTCTTGGATTTTACACTGGCAATCTCCCAAGAAGAGGAAGTCGGTGATTTATAGGAAAAGACAGCTATAAAAAGCTCTTTCTTTCCTCAGTTTTAATCGACTACAGCACCATTGGCCTTTAAGATTTACTTCCCCTCTAGATATTTTTTTAAGATACAACATGCATTTTATGGAGTGCAGATTAGACTGCATCTGTTTGTTTCCTCATTTCTCTTCTAAGAGAAAACCTCAAGAACACAGATAATGAGAGTGAGGAAACCACAGCCATGTCTGTCCCAGCCAGGCCCCAATCTGCCTGGATGGCATTTCTCTGGTATTAACATTTCCTATCAGAAACGTGCATCATCACACTGTGGATGCTGCGGTGCATCTGACACTGAGTATATCCATTGCATATATTTGTATGCACATTTATGCAAGGCACGAGGCCAAGGCTGCAAATCCCTCTTACCAAGCATACTGTTTAATACTGGCATTAACACCAGGGAAGCATCCTCTCAAACACTGTAGGGTACTTTCATCTGGAATAACAAAATTACACACCACTCTGGCTTGCTGGGACATGGGACGTTCAGATCCTCATGGAAAACCCTGCTCAAAAAGAGGAGCAGAATCGTTCTCACCCATAAACCCAGATGTACACCTGAACTGGACCCATTCTCAGTAATGCTGCACCCTATAAATCCCCCTTTCACCTCTGTGCTTCTCCACAAAGACATTTCGAGGTGGTGTAAAACAATAGCTGCCCAGCAGGGACCAGGGGCTGGCCCTTCAAAGCCACTCAAGTTATGCCCTTCTCTGTTATGCCCTTCTCTGTGCCACTGCTCTTGGTACAGACATGTTTCCTGCTCAATTATTTCTGCTGCTGAAATTAGCAGTCTTTGCCTTCAACACTGAGAAGCAGAGGTTTTGGTGTGATATTAAGCAAATGATCACACTACAGAGAGATGCCTGTGTACAGCATGTGAGTGGTCACAGAGCCATCCAGTGGACCAGCAGGAAAAGGAAGGAAGGAAAAGTCATCTAAAAAAAGGGAGATGAAGTTATACGCAGGGAATCAAATACCATTCCACTCTGCTGAATGCTTTCCTATATTTATCCTGAGTAGTGACTAATAATAATAATAATAATAATAATAATAATAATGTCATTATTTAGAAAATGTGAAAATGCAGAGCCTGAGATATGTCCAGACTCTGCATAAATATTAAAGAGCAAATTTTCTTCACCTGTATCTTCCGCTCTACTTTCTCCTTAAAAATAAATATTGGAATAAAGGAGGGATTTTTTTCCCCCTTTCATAATGCCCCAATGTTATTTTCATCCAGTTCCGCCTCTGTCGTCTTATTTTACACTGAAAACTCCTTCATGGATGAAATATTCATAACCAATTATTCTTGATCAGTCTTCACCTACTTCTACACTCTCAGTATCAGAGACAAAACAAGCTTTCTTTAAATAGCTTTCCCCAGTGCAGAGCCTACATTTAATCTGAAACAGGACACATTTTAACTAGCAGGGCTCAAGAAGCTCCATACACTTCACAAATATTTACTGCCTAGAATCCTTCCTTCTGACTTGTTCTCAGTCTTTAGCAAAACAGCATTTATTGTTACAAATCATACAAGAAAAAAGGTTTCCTGTAATAGAAACAGTATTCAGTTAATGGAGACAGCAGGTAAAACAAAAGAGTCTCACTGGAATTACAGAAACACTTACACTAGAATTTAATTTTCCTGCCACCCATTTTATCATTTTTATTTCAGTTTAAGCAACATGGTATTAATTTTTTGCCTTGCCATACAGAGCATTGAGTTTAACAAGAAGATTTCTTTTGCTTCAAAAGATTTGAGATTTTTATTCTAACTGCCTGAAATTTTTAAGTTATCACCCAAGAGACTTTGTCATGTCTGCAAAAGAGAACTCAGAAGGGAGTTGTAATTGATTAGATATCCTGATGGGAAAAAACTGCATGGAGTCCCTGGATGGGACACACAGGCTGGTAGTAACTCTCCTTTGTGGTCCCAGATTATGAGTGCAACATGATTTAATTTGCTACAGTAAGCAAACATTTTTCAAGGTACTGTGGGCAAGAAACAAAAATACAACTCATCGTTCTGCTAGAAGTGACAATTCCCACCAGTGTTCCTGAAATGTTACTGAAATGAGCTGCAGTTATAATTAGATCTCTTCTCCAGGTTCGCCTGCCTTTCCAGACCATCACATTAGCTCACCTTTGACAAAACAAATGGCAATGCCTCAACCTGAACTTGCAAATTGTTCAAGCAGCACAATTGTTAACACAAAATGAGCATTTCGGAGGCGTGATTGAAGTGTTTTGACCTTGATAGGTTCCTCCATATGGAGTTGTGCTGGCAGGTCTACTGCTCTATGCTTGGTTGAACAAGAGAGTAAAAAAGAATGGAAGTAACAACAGAAAGACGTGGATAAAAGATGTCTCCATAGCCCTTCCATGCTACATAGATCCCCACACCACTTCCACACCACATCACACACACTCCTCAGTGATGTACATGCACCAGAAACAATCCTACAAGAAGTTATGATTTGTGAAGAAAAGCTGACTTTATTCCTTCATTCCTTAATTAAACAGAATCCTGCTATACTTAAGCAGAATTCCTAGGGTTTAAATGTCTCCAAAGGGGGAGTTTCACAGTTTGCAACAAAGAGACACAGAGTTCTAGAAATAAAACCAGAATAGGCAGAATGGGACCATTCATGGTAAGGCTGTATCCCTGTTCCACGCATATGGAATGAAATTTCCCTGATGGGTGCACACCAGAGTAAACTAAATCAATTGTACTAAGGGATAGGCCAAATGACTAAGTAGAATTGATGCCCCATACTTACAGTACAAACCAGGGTGATGTTTATATTATATTTCTACACATTTCATGGGTAAATTCTAATTGTGTTTTGCCTTTTTAAGACAAAATTTGGGCCTTTACTGTATGGCTTGTCTGTCTCACAAGTCTCCAAAGAAGCACTGCATTTGTCTCTCATACACGACATAAGGTAATGTTTAATAGTATTTTAAATACTGTTTAAAAAGTATATTATAATTTTTGATTAAAGTAGACATATTTGCATGCATATTTGCATCACTGAAAACACATGGTTTAAATCAATGGATTAAAGTATAGGTGGTACTAGGTGAATTGACTATTTATTCAGGTGGCACTATTACATTAATGAGCAGATATATCCTGTGGTTTTGATACAATCATTTCAATACCATTAGATACTTGTTATCTATTTTTCTTGTGATTAGCGCATACCCACAGGTATCTCATGTTATTACATGACAGAATCAGTGACAATATATTAATATTTCTGTGGTCTATGATGGTTCTAGAGCAACTCAGGTAGGTAGGAAACGCTGCAAAATGTCAAAAGGACTTGTGAACTTGATGGAAAAAGCTCAGCAGCACTCCCTGATCCTGCATCTCTATGCCAAAAATATGGATGCCCTTCTTTGTCCTTTAAGATTTCTCATCAGTACTGAGGTATGTTGGAATGAATGGGATTCCGAATTTTAAAATATGGAACAAAAATCCACGTGACAAGGTCACTTCAGACATCCTTTGAGTAGCTACTTACATGTGAATACAGTAGCAATAATTCTTCATCTTAGTTTAAAGAGAATCAGAGTCAACATGCCTAGAAGAGGTCAAGAAGTCACCCAGTCCATTTGGGTTCCCCAAATAAAATACAAGCTCGACTCAAGCTGTTCCTGTAACATACTATTCTAACCTTTAAGCCCCTCCAGAAACTTCTAATACTTCAGTTCAATGATTAATTGTTGTATTTTCTAACACTAAATTCTACAATACAAAGCCTAAACTCTAGTTAATTTAAAAAGAAGGAAACTAGCAGAAAAAAAAAAGACTAACTATAAATACATCCTTGAAACTCTGGACAATTGAAGGGCAATTGGTGTAAGAGGCACAGAGGACAATTAAATAAAGCAAATGTCTTAAAGACTCTGTCACACATGGATTGTTTCTTTGCAGAAGTATATAGTGTGAATATCATGTTTTCTTCCATAAAAAGAGAAAATCTAGCAATAGAACACATCACTGTAGCAATCAACTTTTATCAAAGTGCCCCTATTTTATCAAATAAACATGTATGTGCTTACACATACAAACACAACACTTGATTCAAAGGAATTAAAACAAACCCAAAAATTTCAAAAAGTACCTTTTCATTTTTTTAATCATGCAGTTTTATACTAGAAAAGCACTTTCCATTTGTTTTTTTCTCTCATCTAGGGATTGTTTTTCATTTCATTTGTATTAACGTCAGAGAAAATTATCAATATGGTAATATATATCAAACTTTCTCTCATCATCAGAGTCAAAGAAAGTGTGAAGCAGATTTACAGATCTGGCAGAAAAAGAGTCTGGAAACAGAAGTTTTCTGAAGAAAAAGCAAACTTGGGAAGATGAAAATAAGACAAAGAGCATCCTACAAGAGTCCAATCATACTACAAAGGAAGGATAATAAACAGGACTCCTTTGGAGAAAATTGGGAATGATATCACAATCTATTACACATATGGATATTCTTTTTTTTCCTATACAGAGAAAACACCCATTTTGTGTCATAAGACAACAGGTATTTAGACTGTTATTGAATGCCCAAGATCCACCTTTCCATAGGAGTAAGGATAAATCCAATACAAAGTGTATCCTGTTTTTTCTGCACTTAGCAGTGGTTAATATGCAAAAAAAGACCCAAAACCCCCCACAGGTTTGTTAAAGATGAAGATTCACACATCCTAGTAAGACACAGAGGTGCATATCCCAAAATGTCTTCCCACACCTTGCCAGCTTCCCATTTAAGTGGTACTTGTTTTCATTGCTATTCACTAAAATCATCTTGTTATTCCAGATAAATAGTATAAGAAAAACATAGAATACAGCAAAGGAAATAATCAGTCACATGATAATAATACTTGTTTGTTTTCAAGTACAGTAAGAGCAATAGGTAACTGGTATTTACAAGCTTCTGTAGGGAAACACTGAGGCAATTGTTATTCTTGCTTCCCAAAATAAAATTATTCCAAAAGAACAATTGCAGAATCAACTATCTAAAAACACAAAGGAACCCCTTTTTTCTCCCTATGTGTTACAATACAGACAAAAAAACAGTACCAAGCATCTAAAAACACAACACGGGCTCTCCAGAGAGAAAACAAGTGAAGAATCTTGGATACCTTTAACCTCTACACACAAACTCCTACAAATAGTCTTTCACTAGGATTAGAAACAGAGGAGCCACCAAATTCCTCCCACCATGTGCAATACTGAGGTTTCCACTACAAACAACTGTTTACTTTTGGAGGGGAATTACAAGAAGTATCATCACTAATGAGATACAACATGCCCACAGAATCAGTGCCCACAGAGAAAATTTGTTTTCCATTCTAATTATTTAATGACTGATTTATGACACTTCCTATTTGATATCCTGTATGAAAACTACATCCCAGTGCAACTGCAAATGACTGAACTACATCCAGAAACATGTGCTCCCTTTTTTACCCATTTATCTTGCTACAACAATACAGAAATTTGGGATATAAAGTCCTCTGTTTAGACAATAAAATGGTCCTTCTTGTTGCATAGGACAAAAGGAAACTGCAACTGGCTGACATCTTTTACACCCATGTCCATCCTGCTGCCCTGGCAAACACCACAGCTCAAAAAGCTTTTATGGCACTTATCAGTCCCCACTTTTACTTATTCCCGTCTGCCATTCCTCCAGCTTTGATAGTCAAATAAGCTGAATTCAAACATTGCTGCTGGTATTTGAAACTAATCTTTGCAAGGCATTATCTTTTCAACCAGATATGAACACAGGGTTCCTTCAACAGGCACCGGGGTGTGTACAAAGTGTACTGACACAGGAAAAGGCAAAACACCAAAGTGCAAAACACCTTCATCTCTGAAAACAGCATTTCCTACAAGGTCTTAGACCCTAGAGAACAGCAACTGAAGTAGTAAGGATAAGGGGGAAACAAAGAGATCTGAGAAATCACGTGTATTTAATCTTCAAAGCACCATAAAACCAAAGTGAAACATCTTTCTATTTTACATCAAAGCTGACTTTTTAAATCAATGTTCTGCCCATTAACAAAGATAAAGCTGAGAAAACCTTGTTGCCAAACCCAAATGGCTATTCCAGAGACCAGGGGCTGGAATTTATGGGGACTTGCTTTCTTCAGCAGCCACGCCAAGTGTCTTTTTGTTTGTCACAGAAATCTAAGCAATGGGCAGAAAGCCAAGTTTACATACCCCACTTCCCCCATGCACAACCCACTTGGCATTTACCTCATATCCAAAGGAGCTGCCTTCCAAGAGTTTGCCTAAATCTCAGTGGGCAGCCAGTTTAGGCATCATGTTTTCCTTTAAGATTATACAGCACGACTGGCATGTAGAGTAAAATATTTCATTTTGGTCAGACTTCCTCCATCTCACCTCCCAAGTGAGACCCCCGAATGGCAAAGTGATTTCCAAATCCTCAGCGCAGTGTGTGTCAAATCTGACAAAACACCGAGACATGAGACTGCAGCGCTGGCACAGCACCAGCTCTTTGACAGAAATGAGAGTGGTTTAGTGTTGTTTTGCTGATTTGTGAAAGTAGATTGCAGGCCCAGCTGCTGTGCAAACTGAATCACATTTTCCACTGAGAGAAGGCAAAAGGAGTCTCCTTTCAGAAGAAGTTCTTCCAGAAGCATCACCATGTACAGGACACATTTCATCTCCTGCTGAAGCCAAGGTAGGCAGCTCTGCAGGAATTACAAGAAAACTTCAGGCACAAAGAAGCCCTTACAACTGCTGGTGTATCATTTTGTGTGTTTTAATTAATTTTCCATTAATTTTCTGTAAATGAATAGGCCTGGGGAAAATTGTGATGAAGATTTGCCTGGTTTTACCGGGGGAAGTGAAAGACAATACATCACATTCATAGAATCCTGAGACAGTGATTCACGGAGGTTGCACCACGAAGGATCTCTTCAAGAACAAACCATCCTGGCATGCAGAGCCAGATACTCATCCCTGGCTTGTTTTTATCATGTGTGGGTTAGTGGGGTTTTGTTTGTGAGGTTTTTCGTTGTTGCTTTCCAGGTGGGGTTTTTTTCCCTAGAAGTACTTGGCAGCAAGAAACAACCTTAATAGAATAAGACATGTCAAATCCAGCATAACCACATCAGGCTGAGGAAGTCTCCTAGATAAAAACCAGGCTGGAAGAATGAGGGGAGCAGGAATACCATATGAGTTTGTCAAAATATTGCTTTTTCCTATGAATCCATTTATGGCAATAGGTAGATACAATTCATAGAAAGGAAGGGAAGTAGAAAATACAACAGATTCAGCCAAACCTGCCCAAAAAGAATGTATAATGGATTTTCTTTGTATTTTTGCTATAACAATATACACCTGATTCTCACCCAGCTAAGTCAGTGTAAGATTTCCAAAGTCAATACTTCTTATTTTTCCATGACTTGTCATTGCTGTGGATGCAGACAACAAACTCCTTGTTTACCTTACCTCTTCTTTTCTCAGATAAGGATAATGAGCAAACTCCAAAATGAAAATTTGCAGAGGTACCCAGAGGTAGGATCTATGCTTTCTTATTCCAGACAGGTATAACTGTGTCTCAACAGAAAAGTCCAAAACTGCAAAAAGTATTTTTTCAAGGCCAAGAGGATCAACCTCAAGATGACAAATACCTCAAAAGGGAAACACTTGCCTAAAAACACTTACTCAAAAGTGATACATTCATTATTAAACCAGCAGTTTATCCCTAGTTATTAAAAATGCTGAACTTCCTGAGTCCAAATTCACCATTATGCTGTATATGGACGAAAATATGTGTTTCTGCATTGGATTATCCACTACTGTTCAATAATTTCTCCACTGAAAATAATTTCTTCGTTGAAGTAAAAATAATCCCAAAAATTTGAAACCATGGCTTTGGCCCTTCTTCCTTGTTAGAACAGCAGCTCACGCTGGGGCAGTTACATTGCAAGGAATACGCAGTAGATTTATCAGAAAAGAAAACAATTTCTTTGTAAACTGTTTAAAGAAAAACAAATATATAAAATGTACATATTTTATTCCCTTATTAATTTTTAAAATTGTTTCTCTGGCCTTCTTGCCTTACAATAATGTTGCACCTGATTGCTTATGTCAGATATATTACTGACGTGTCACAAACCATGCTGTACTCCAAAGCAGATTAATGATGAATATTTGGTTAGAGATGAGAAAACAACAGTGCACTGATTTTTGGAGAGCGAGGTCTGAGCAGAATTAATAAGGCAATCTGCACAGGGCAGAGATCTGCTTTGCACAGAATCTGTGGCTTGGCCAGCCAGAAAGGAAGGATGAGACAGTGCGTAAGTGTTTTCAGACAATGCAACTTAGCAATTATTTTCTAATGTCAATAGGAATTTCTGTTTGGAGATCGAAGTTTCACTGAAATAAACAGGACATTCAGCTTCATATGTGACACTCTGCATTCATTAAAATGAATGGACTTGATGAATGCAAGCGGCTGGCAGAGGACAAAACATGGAAAACCTTACCTAGATTTTTGCCATTCCATCTGATCACAAACAGTGCCCTATTGAAATTACTTAGATTTTTTTTTGAAATTATTACTTTGCTACTTCCCCTTAAGGTATTTATTCTATTTTTTTTCTTGTTGTGCTGAGGCGAAACAAATTTAAGCCACTATATTAAAATTATTGCTGCTTTTAAAGAGATATAGGAGGAAATACCACTATTTCAAATCAGCTCTTCTCTAAAATGTCCACTTATTTGAGAAAAAAGCTTACTAAAATCCTAATTCATGATGTGCACGTTTTGCAAATGTTGCCATGCAAGTATGTTTTCCATAAAATCACCATCAACATATAAAAACCCAGATGCCCCAAACACCTCTATGTTCTTTATTCTTACACAAGAAGACAGGCACAAATGACTCTGATGAACTCACACCAAGGATAAGTAGAATTCTGTCTTAACATTTATATATTCAAGGCTTGACACGCTCCAACACTCTTCTTTTCCCTCTCTACTTTGCAGCATCCCTGTTTGAAATCTGCTGCTCCAGAGACTCTCAAACCTTTTTCTTAATGTCAGTTAAGAAAATTCAGTGGTCAGGCTACAATGTGCTTATCTGAATTTGACATTATGAAATGGAAGTGCTTGGCAGGGAGAAGAGGAAAAACAGTTTCCCAGATGCTATACTTTGAGCCCTTTTCTAGGTAAGCTGCATGTATGTTCACAGCTAAAAAAAGCTTCTTGTTTTATCACAGGATTGCTTTTTCAGTTTATCCAATTTTACTTCAGAGCCAAGAAACAACTGTCCAAGAAGGGCATGTAATGTTTGTTCTGTTTATTCTATTAGTTAAGATTTTTTTTACTGGAGAAGAGCAACCGAATATAGAATTTTCACACTCTACTATTGGTCTATCAACTACATCATGCATTCACCTGCCCAATTCCCAGCAAAATCCAACCAGCTGGCAGGGGACATACCACACTGCTTTTGCATTTGAAATGGATGTTACCAAATACATAATAGAAGGGGGCAAAAGCCCTCTGAAAATAATTTATAAACTGTCTTCAAGGTCCAAAACAAGTTTCACTGGGAGGGAATCACTTTGATTACACATTCACGATGCTCCAGCCTCATAGTGTGCATCACTGGGCAAGGCAGATAATTGCTTGTAGGAGATAAGCAGCCATACCTCCGAAAGCTGAAGTGTACAGGGTCACGTAGGTGACCCCTGCACAGGATATTTGTCCCACACAATGTTTAGCTGCAGTTAACTTAGAGCAACATAGTGACAAAAAAGCCATTCTGATATTTGATTGAAAATCAAGCTGCTAGCAAACGCTGAATTGGTGGTTCACCATCACAGATTTAAAACATTCCCTCTCTTCACGCCATTACTTTATTTAGCCTCCTGGATGTGGTAGGAAACTAACAGAAAATGTAAATACATGACATCTGAATAAGCAGTTCAAGGACTCATTATATCCAAGTGGGTGAGAGCTGTCTCAGCAAAACACTCAATTTTTCAAAGTGTAAAATACCTCCTCTTAAATTGCTGAGTTCACAGTATCTATTCCTTATCACAAGATTTTTTCCCTTGGTCTCTCTGTACAATACCATAAATGACTACCAATATAATTCTCTCAGAATTAGACAAATCATTCTAGCTCCTCTGAAAATCAGGAAAAACCTTTCTATACCTCTCAGTCATGGAAAACTTCAGCTGATTATCTACAGAGAGGATGCTAAAATGTCCATCTTAATTTTTTTAAAAACACCTCTCTCAAAATCATATGCACATGTTTTAAATCACACTTAAAATTCAAAATACATACAGAATGGTACTTGCTCAGGGTTTACAACCAGAAGCTGAAAGAGGCACTGGCTGATTGCATCTGAAAGTCACCAATAACAAAGAAAATCCATCTACTAATTCATGCAAAATTATCTTTTGTTATTTTTTGTCAATCTTCATCCAGATGGTTTAATCTTCTCTTTCAAGGTCTGTCAAGAATCCATGCCTGAATCTTAAGTGATTATTGAAAAGCTTTAAACAATCTGCTATCTTATTCAATTGTTATTTAGTCCTCTAAATAGATATTACATCAAATTGTAGCTTGTAGAACATGAACAGAGTGAAGAGACATGTTTGAGTCACATCCTTACTCTAAAGGATGCTGCTGAGGACCACTTAGTTCTTTTACTATTGTTGGTATAAAAGGAATACAGACAGAAACTTTAGAGTGATTCAGTGTCAGTCAATAGATTTGACACAGCATCACCTTTACAGTTGAAGGACATTTTCCCATTTAAGGTAACTGTCAATAGGTATTTTTAAATTATTTGGCAGTTTTTAACTGCTTTATCCAACAAAGAAAACTGGTATTTAACTTGCCTACCTTATTATTTTTCCCCACTTTCCAAAACTATTTTTTCACCAAAAAAAATTTGCCATCTTGAAAACAAAACCACAGAATCGCAGAGTAAACTGAGTCGGAAGGGACCCACAAGGAGTTCTGAACAAAACCACAAATTAGATTTGATTCAGCTGCAGAAGGGAGGAAAGAGAAGAGGATATGGCTTTGATGCAGAGAAAAACCACCCTCATGGTTTTAGCCAGTAATTCAGTATTGAGGAAAAACTGTGTGAACAGATTTGAACCCTTGACAGCCACATCCCGGGAGAGTGCTAGGATAACCAGGGTCACATCCTCTAAACACATTCTCTCTGCTGGTATTCCACTGGGCATAAGACCATAAAATAGCTGTTGCAAATATTTATTCTACCTCCATATGAGTCATACACGAGACTATGGAATTATTCCATCTCTCGTTCTCATTAGATGCATGGATACATGTCAGTGAATAGCACAGAATAAAGGGTGAAAACACCCGAAATCTGTTCACCCCAACTACCATTACAGTGATAATTTCACAGCAGGCCCTTATCTCTCATCCAGCTACCACACTGTAGGTTCATCCTCTCCCTGCTTTTCTCTGACATAATACATTTTCAGCTACTTCACACAGAACACCACGTTGGGCACACACACAAAAAAAAAGGAGATTCAACCCTAAACCTTCTAGCACAGGCACTCTGAACAGATTAGTGCTGTGGACTCCTCAATCAGAATAAAATTATACAAGTTACCTTGGTGAGTGCTGTAATTCCTTGGTGAAAGTGAAAAGAACCTCCCACCAAAACCAGGTTACAACGTCTGTAGTCTCCGTCGGAAATGAAACTTCCAAGAATTCAATGCACATGCTACCAAGAAACAAAATCACCTTTCTCTCAAAAATATATGTATACATATATTACAGAAGTTTTATATAGACATTATTATATAGAAAATGGAAATATATCTATAATTTATTATAAAAATTATTTTATAGAAATACTGTATTATATTACTAGGGTTTACTTAGTAGGCCAACTAATACAGTTCATGCTATGCATCACTGCCTGAGCCTCTATACAGAGCTCTGAGGTTTTCTGATCCCAGTCAGAAAATGTGCCTACGTACCGACCACCACAGTCAAAGCTAAGTGGAACAAGGATGTGTCACCACAAAGCTGCAAATCTTTCCCCTCTTCACTGGAAGTGAAGCAGTTGAGAATAAGTTGGCATATGAGGGTGACCCCCTAAGAAAACACCGAACAACTGAGCATCGTCAATAATGCCAGAAACTCGATCTCATCTGCAAGCTTTCATGGCTGCATTTTACAATTCTGATAAGCATTCAAGTTACACAACCATTTCAAACTTTTGTATTTGTTATTTCTGTTGATTTCCACATAGACAGGCAGCACCTGCTGGAAGAGTTTCAACACAGCAAAGCAGGCCACCATTACCCTTAATTCCCCTACACTCCCCTCCGTTACTTCACATGTATAATATGAATATAAGATGGATTGCATGCAAAATTTGAGATGAATTTCCACAACTTAAAACAAACCGAACTTAAAAGGATCAAGTTATATATTAATACAACAGTAACATTACAATTCAATTATTCTTTTCCATGGGAACACAAATATGACATTTTTCTGACTTGATCTTTCTGTAAAAGAAATGGAGAATTTTATCTGTAACCGGTTGTTCTGAAGAAACTCCTGCAGATGTGTATGAATATATTTAAAATCAGTCAAAATGTGGGTTTAGTAGTTAGTGTGATCAAAGAATTCATTAGACTGCCAGAAGTTCCTTATCAACTGAGACAGATGGAAAATACACCTAAAATAAGGAATATCTTGATATCATTTTATTTAACTAACAAAACCAGCTTTTTATTTAGAACTTACAGCTTCAAGCCATTTTTTATTCTGATTTTCCTAATGAACAGTTGTTTACCTTGTCCGTGCTGATTAAAACCCAGCACCATTATGTTTGCAGCATTGTCCTGACACTTTTAATAGAGGAACAGTAGAGTAGCACCAGGAAGAGTGATGGGATGCATAATTATGCACAGATGTCATATTAGCTAAAGTAACCCCAAGTGTTTGTGGTAAAACTTCCAGTGGGGTTAATAGATCAGCATATATTTTGTTTCACTAGAAAGGATAAAGATGAACTAAAGATGTTTCCTTGTATCCAGGAAGCTCAGTTTTACAATTAACCTAGATGAGTATGGAAATAAATGTTTGTGACTATGTTTCTGCATCCTTAAACGTATTTACATTAATTGTTCAGTCACATATTGTATTTTATGTAAATATTCCAGCAAGAAGTTTGATGACAGAATGTTTATACAAATAAAAAATCTTAGATGAGCTGCTTTTTGTAAGTTCTCTGACTATTCTAACAGAAAGATTCATTGAAACAGGAAATAGAAATAACTGTGTGATTCCTGCATCCTATCAAACTGCTTTGATTTCAAATGGCAAGTATTTAACATTAATTATAGACAATTATAGTCAATTTATACCCCCAAAACTCTCCACACTGACTGTCTTCTCCACACTGCTGGATGCAAAATAGCAAATACATTTGAAGACATCTTAAGGTTCTTTGTAAAATTCAATTAAATAAATCATCAAGTGATTTTTATTAGTGAAATGTTTCTACACACCACTTCTTTCAACACTAAGAGTACATCCGAAATATGGGGGGAGGGAAGAAGAACTGATTCTAAATGGCCACACCAACTCTAACAACTTGAGTCATGATGATGAAAAATCGATGTGGACCCCAGTGTGAGCTGCTGAACATGGGTATGTGGACCTAGATTTTAAAAATCCAGGGGGTAACACACTGCGGAGGAAAACCTCACAGTAATACATGTACCATAAAGGCTGAAACTCACAAATACAGATCAAGAGCTAAAAAAGGTAAATACATAAAAGTGGTACTACTATTTTTCTACCTGCTTTTCTAAAATGTTATTTTTAGTTCAATTAGAAACTTCAAACTAGGGGTGCAACTTTCTAGTTCTCCTTATGTTTCAATCTATTTTTAGAGTAAAATCAGGAGAGCCCTGCTCTATTCAACCCCATTTGTTATAAGATCACAACCATTTAATGGACTCATGTAAAGAGAACCCCATGGTGTAAAATCACACGTCAGAAGAACCTGCACAGCCTATGGTTTTGAGTACAGGATCCACAGTAAGAATCATTTCAAGTGTCAGGAGCTCTAACATCCCTTTTTAAAACTTTATATCGTTAACCTTAAACAGACTTTATTAACCATGCAATGATCCCAGCAACTTTACCAAAGACATGGCACATCCCAAAGCTGGCATTAACTGCTGCCAGGATCTAAGTGCTCCTGTCAGCATTGGAAGGATTAACACCGAGTTCCAGCAGTTTATGGTTGGTCTCTAATTAATCTGAAAGAAACATTTCATCCTTGGTCACTAATCATCGCTAGCCAGGAGATTTTAGACTAATTACTTTCAAACACCTTACAGAAAAACTGACTAAGCAGTTCTAGTGAGTGACTAGACACAAAATTCACGGCTCTTCACTTAGAAGGGCAAGAACTGTTCTACCTCATGGAATCACAGAGTGGCCTGGGTTGGAAGGGGCCTTAAAGACCATCTAGTTCCACCCCACCTGCCCTGGGCAGGACATCACTTCAAGATATTCAATTTAATAATGCTTCTTATAAACCAGTTTGCTTAATTCTGACAAGAAAACATTAACTAAAGTCCCTCACAGTTACCTAAACTTTTCTCCTAACACATAAGCCAAGCTTGGCTTTGACTGGAAATGTAAATATTACAAACAGCTCTTTTGGGGGAAGGAGAGGGCTCAGGTTTTGGGGTTTTTTTTTATTTGTACAATATAATCTTATAATTTTTAACTTTACTTAACTTGAGGACTTGGAAAGCATTTCTGTTCATGCCAAGGCATTCTGGTATCAAGCTCCTTTTGGTATAGCCATGACAGTTCCCTACAGGGCCTGCAGACAGGAAAACAGAAAACAACAGAAAACAGAAAACACAGTCATGCTTGTTTGCTGGTTCAGAGTCTGAGTATTCAGGCTTGGACAGTGTCTCTGACTGCTGCTGGTAGAAAAGCTGGCAGAAGATCATTTAAGCAATTTCTTAGACCAACCATTGCTACATTTGCTGTTGCCTGTACAGCCACAATCCGATGGCCAGTGAACAATTCTCCTGCCCAGAGCAGAATGACAGAACATAAACTCTGATTTCTCATCTTTATCCGTGTTTGTATTTTCAGACCCTTTTCCCAAGGGTGGCCACTCTCTGCCTTGTCACTGTTTAATGCTTTCACAAATCAACTTCATCTTATTGCAAGCCAGAATTTATCATTTCTATGTTTAAAACATATTTTCAATTTATTTAAACTGCAGCAAGTCCCATAACAGATAGACCTTCAGTTCTTAAAGATGCATAGGACTTTTTTTATTTAACAGTTATGGAAATCCACAGTTATCCCTTTGACTTTTGGAGCTTTGCTGCAAGCTTCCTCCAGTTATTTTTTTGATGATAACAGTTCTGTAAAGTACCATGCTGTTTTAACATGTCATGTTTCACACACAGAGTGGAAACACCAAAGCTTTGATGTGTGATTTGTTTCCACAGCTGCACTTCCTTGTACATTCTGATCACATTAAGGACTCAGTTTTAACATCTTGACAGAGGACTTCTGAATGAGATTGGTGATCAGGGTGAAAACTGGAATTTGGAAACACTAACTCCCTAACCACTTTACAACAGTGGTTTGTTGTACAGGCTTTGATTTAGAGCCTTCCGCCCTAAAATGAGTGATTAAATTCTTGCTGGTTGCACAGGAATGGAGGGAAGTAAAAGAATCCAAAAGAAAACAGAAAAAAACCCCAAACCTTGTAGTAAATTAACTTTAAAAGAGCTAAATCCAGCTAAACTATGACGCAGATCTCAATTATTCTGCTACAAGAGACTAGAAAATACTGTTCTAGAACTCCCTTTAAATCATATTTTCATCTCTATACATTATTTTATATAATATATTACATAGAATATGAATCCCATCTAGCAAAGCATTTAGCATTTCAATTGTAAATGAATCTAATAGAAAAATATAGCAAAACCTCAAATTAAATATTGATGCTGTAAATTAATATTGCTTTTTTCTAATGAGCAACCTTTTCTCCTGAGGAGCAGAACCACGAAGGAAGTGTAACTGCAACTTCTTTTTCAAATATCAGTGACATTCAGTCTTTTTCTTGGCTAAAAAGCAGCTACTGGAGCCCTCCCTTATCACCAGCTGAGGCAAACAGATTTTGGAAAATTACACTGTATGTTCTGTGTGGAGCAGCAGACATGTGATTTCTCCCAGTTTCTCCACACAAGTACATGCACAAGAAGCTGCTCGTGGTTTCACACCCATTTGCTGGTAGTTTTTTCCCTGAAAAATGAAGTTTGGGTTTTGCAGAAAAGGAAACTCGAGGCTGGAAAAACTCAAACATTTCAACCGGATATTTTTAAATGAGTCACTGAGATTGAATCTTACTAAACATACTATGGAATATCAAAGGAAACAAAGCCAGAAAATTCCTGATAGTTGTCTGTTCTATTTCAAGTCTGAGTGAGAAACTTGTCACTTTTCTGATTTGAGAAACTTTTTTTAAAAGAATCCAATAACTAAACCATGGCGAGTGGGTGGGGAGGGAAGGAAAAAGCCATTTTCTAAACTACTCTATTTCCGTCAAGGAATTTTTCTCTCTGGTCTGAACAAGATTAACAGGATGGGCATTACTTTTTTGCAGATGAGGAAATAAGTGGCAAGAAAATTAAATGCATTTTAAATGATTTTTTTAAAATAGGAAAAATCACAGAAAAGATAAAACCAGCATTCCCAAGCATTACATGTTGGCATGTGAATAATACCTTGTGTGCATTCACACAAGAATGAAAGAAGCTGTGAGTTTTCAGCTACAGAGCAGGTATGTTATTTAGATGCAATGTTAGATCAAGTGGCAACTACTGCTTAGAAAGAAAAGCACAAAGACTACACTGAAATCTACTTTAAATTTTCTTTTCGGATAAAGGCTTTATTTCTAACCAATATACGCCATTTAAAAAATACTTTCATCCTTTTATATGTTTAATCAATCTCCAGGGATCCATATGAATCCATACAAGGAACTGTACGATAAACCCCCCACATATTTGCAGCAACAGTTTTTAGAGAGAAGGCTACACTAAGCAAAAAAAAAAAAAAAAAATTAAAAGCACTAAAAAAACACCAAACAAAATCAATGCTTTTATTTCATTAGCTGTTCAAAAAGACCTTCAGTCAATACCAGGTATGGGAAGTATCTATCACCACTTACAAAGGAATAATTCCAAAAATATTCTCATTCTGATCCTATCTCTGATTTGAATTAAGAAAAGAAGTATTGGAGAAGTAAGAAACTATTAAAGTCAAAGTGCTGCTGGCTATAAATTATTTTAAAAAATAGTATTCAGGTAAAATTAAAATATCAATGAATGATCAGAATCCAAAAGCTCCACTTGTCTTGGCTCAGTCTTAGAAGCATTCTCAGGTTAAAGGATCTGCAATGATTTACTCTTGATGATCTGGTCTCTGCAGCTTCACTTCATTTACTCTAATTGCATTGGCAGAGACAAACATAATATTTGGCTTGAATACAAAGCCTGTGCGTGGACCTACTTTATCAATCTGGCTTCTGCCAAATTTTAAAGAAAGAATTCCAAAGTGGATCAAAGAAAAGACAGGGCAGACTTGAAGAAGAATGTTGTGATTGCTTTGAAATTATATTGATTGGGACTCTGAACTGGTTGGAACTGCTTTTATGAAACCTCCATACCAAACTGAATAAGTTGTTCTGTGCTACTGCAGTTGGATGTAGGAACTTCCCTTTGTGTTCCTCAGCACAGGAATGAAAAGCTTTTCCAGAAGTGTCATGAAGAGGGTGTTGCTTTTAACATATTTATTTTTAATATCAGAAGCATCTTACTTTCTGTGCTAATAACCAGTTCAAACATCTAAATATACAATTTATGCAGCCATATTCACTACTCTACATGGATTTTCTGGAAAGAAATCAATAATACAGTCTTAACTCATCTGGAATATAATCAAATTATTTAATTGAATAGATTTTAGAAACATACTTATATTTCTGTCATCAGAAGTAAACATATTTAATGGAGAGGAAAATGCAAATAACCTTGTCAAATAGTTTATAAATCTGTAAATCAAAGAGACTTTTATTGCCATGATTTGTCTTTGTTCAGAATACTTCATCTTCCTGCAAAACACCCAGCCAGCTAATGTCCTGATACGAGTGACAGAGGTTGAAGTTTGACTTAGACATTTAAATTCAGTGTCTGAAGCTGAGAGATGCTGGGTCTTGAGTCTTGCTGCGTCAGCATCTAAGTATGGCCACAGTCAAAGCTTGCCAAGGCACTTTAAAGAAAGGCAGGTAAAAGTTATAGAGGGATTGAACTGGATCAGGAAAAGAGCTGTGGTGCCTTTTTAATATGAATTATGTTGCCTTGGCAAAAGCAGCCCCTTTTAAGAAGATTTCTAAATTGGAAACACTCAGTCGTCATTAAGCAAGTCCAAAGTGTCACCTACCACTTCTCAACAGCAGCGGGGGATGCCAGCATGGGTAAGAGCACCCAAACTCAAACCACTGTGTGCCTCACGTGATTCAAAGCGTATTTCAAGAGAAAGAACGGCTGGTAGATGGCAGCTGGAGTGGTAACCAGAACTACAGGAAAATGGGCACACTGGCAGTTTATGGAAACAAGGTGGCAGATGGAAAGAGAGGAAAATGCACAAAGTGCTACTAGAGATTTTAGGGGGAAGCTCACCAGCTTCTAATTTGGTCATGTGGAGAAAATTGCACTGAGAAACTTCAGCCAGAAAACTGATTTACTGGTTCCCCTACCACGTGGATACTCTGGTACAATAAAATGCAGCCATTTTACACCATGAATAACCTTAAAATAACCTGACTTACTTTGCAGCCATTAAACAAAGATATTCAGGCATGATGAAGCGATACTTACATGTGCATTTTGGGTGAAGAATGTAGCTACACCAGGAGCACAGAGTTTGGTACAATGTCAAAAACAGTACAGTGGCAGGGGTGAATTTAACATGTCTCTTACAGTGTTTACATATGTCCAGATCTTAGACAAAGATAAATATTCCTGATAAGTGAGAACTGTCATCAAGAGCTCCTATGGGTATAAATTCAGCTCCAAAAATAAAGAAATCAAAGTCAATGATTTATATATTCATTTCATCCAATGTAATATGATCAGCCTAAAACTACTTTGTTGCCTATTTACACATAAATTAACAAGACATATAGGAAGCACCGTTAGTATCAGCTTTGCTCAAACACCCTCCCTTGAATCACCAGTGACTAAAATCAAGGTGTGTGTTACAAAGATCCATTTTTCAAACATAAGAAAAAGTGATTTGCACTGGTTGTACAAAGATGCAAGGTGCTGTCAGTTTTAGTCAAAGCAGTATCAGTAAGACAACCAACAAGCTAAATTTGGGTTCATTAGGTCACACCAATCACTTGCATGTTATTTTTATTTTGTCATTTTGCTTGGATAATCAGATTATACCTGCATTTCAGTCTTTCACAATTTAATTAGGCAAAGCCTTCATTCATTCAGGCCACTTGCACAATTATGGCAGATAATTTAGGGAAGTAGACAAAGATGAAGAAGAAATCAAAGCTGACATGATGTAGGAAAAAAAAACCTGAATTAGCATTTTCTCTCTGTCAGAGGTTCCTTCTCCACCTGCGCTCCCTCTCCTCCTCTCAGGCATCTATCAAGCAGAGTATTCACAAGTGGTGACAGGTTGGCAGACTTCAGTTAATTTTTTGGACCTGTAAACATCCATTCTTTATTTAGCAGTTGTGCCCACTAGTTTCCAGCAGCTTTGCAGTGCAGCTATTCAGGACACAGTCCGGGGTCACCAGCACAGGGCAGCCTCTCGGAGACGACCCCACACAAGACCCCAGCAGACTTGTGGTGGACAGAGGGACATTTTCAACCTCTAGGAGATAAAGATTCAGGCTGAAACCTTTGGCAAGTCTAGAAACGTCTGCCATTGCTGTATTAAAAAAGTGCTGCATTTTTAATACAGCTGATTTTGCCCTTTCTGTAGACGGAAACCTGCTATTCAACAAGCAATTGAATTGCATATTCAGTATGCAAACCCTGTTAGCCTAGTTTTCAGTGCACTTTTTGTTCACAAGCAAGAGGCAGACGAGTGAGAGGGGGAGGGCAGTGTAAAGTGTTAGCGTAATTACTTACAAGGTCTGTTACAACAGCCTCTGGAGGTGTTATTTGTTGTACACAGCATCCACATTTGGGTAAGCAACTGATACTACACAACTCCAAACCCCTGCTAAGACAATGAGCCACATGAAGCACTGTTGGAAAGAGCTGAGCTTCTTGTTTGTTAATTTGCAGTTATTTCTTCAACTGGAAGTGGAAGAGAAACCACCCACAAGATTAGGCACACCTGATTTCAAAGTAATTTACGCAAAGAAAATACTATTTTCTTGCAGTTTAGATGTCAGATCAATTAAAATTTCTCAGACAGACACAGATTAAAACTCATGAGCTGGAAACTGTGCATGGCACAGCTTAAAATACAACAGCCTGAAAGTCTGTAAAATAAGCACAAGACTACAAATAGCTTCAGGACTGGAAGAAAAGAAACAAAGCCACAACTTTAGCAGATAACACCTCTGAGCACCATCACTAGGCAGGCGTTAACCCACTCCCAAAGGCTTGAAATCCCCACATTCAGCTTAGAGTAACACTGCTTATCATAAAAGAAAACAGGATGAAGCAGAAATTTCATAGATAGTACTGAGTACATGATGGTATAGCAAAGTACTTATAAGGCATTTGTACCAAAAAAAAAATAAAAAAGAGCAGATCAGGTAAGCATCTACAACCATTTAGTAACTAAAGGAACTATAGTAAGTATCTACTATACCTATGTAATAAGCTACAGCTCCATCACTGGTATTAGGACTGCTGCATCTACGAGTTACTGTAGTATAGTCATATACTGAAGGATGTACATACAATTCTCCACTTAGGAGCTCTGAGGCTGCACTACTATAGTCAAAATACTTCATTGTCTGGCAGTACTGTGAAACACGAGGTTCAGTCTTCTGGTAAAATTTTAAAGGGTTTAATAAAAGGACAATTAGGAGACAGGAAAGCAAAATTACATATGGCCGGGTGCTTGGCATGCAGCCAAGAAGCACACCTTAACTCAGAAAACGTTTCTTTAAATGTACCAGCATGTTGCATATTCATAGACCCTCATGCATGATTCAACCATTCCTTTTTTGGTACTCTCTTGGTATCAAACCCCCCTCCATTCCCTCTTGCAGAATAATTTAACATTTTATTACTTCTTGGGGTCCCATCCTGCAGATTAAATCTCCTTGTGACTCGTCCTGTCGCCTCTGGGGTTTGTCACCATTATCTTTGTCCAGATAGGATAATGCAAGAATGTGGGGCATTATCTTCATCATTCTCTGAGTTAACTTACATGAGTAAAAGAAGCATTCTGCATATCATGCTATAGTCTAAGAAATATACGTATCACACTACTATTTCTAAGTTTTGTTAATAGCAAAAAAAAGAAACTATATTCATACAGCAAAGTTTTTAACATTGCACATTCATTTTAATATTTGCAAAAAGTCAATCATATAATATGTACTTATAACAGTACCAAACCAAGACCTCTTTAAAATTTGTCTGACTCCAAGAGGACCTAAGAGACCTGCTAGGCCTCTCAGGATAGAAGACAGCCACAAAACAGCACCCCATGTCTGCTAGGAATTCCCACTGCTCTGATGTTTTGCAATGTTTCCACTGATGGTTTTTACATGTTCGCATCCTCCATGCTTAAAAAAGGGTACCTTCACCATTCAACTCAACTGCACTTGATTTCTATTTATTTCCAACTCTTTCCTTCTCTAGAAGTTCAGGATTCTCTGCAAGTCAGACATTCAGACGAACACACAGAACTCAGATATAAGCTTAAAAAAAAAGCTTTTGTTTTTGTGGTGAAAAGCTCAGCAGGTATTTGATGAATGAGAAAGGTACTACTGAAATTTATGAAGGGCTTCCATTTGAGTAAGACTGCTAAATAAAACTTGGACAGTTCTTGAAACACCTGAATTTAAGGGAAATTACTGCCAGACATCTTCTCAAAGACTTTTTATATCACAGACAGTTTCTTTTATCTGTTGCTGGATCACTTTGGTGGTTTTTTCTTTAATTGAAATGATTCGTAACTCTCTCATGACCTCAAAACCAGATAAAGCTGTATTTCAGGCAACCGTCAGCACCTGAGTCCAGAATTCATAATAAAGACTGAAAAGCTTCAAGTGCTCTACTGTAGTACCTGTTTTATTTGAAAGGTCAAGTTCAGCTGATGAAGCAGGCTTTGGGGGTTTGTTTCCCAGAAGCCTACGAACATGGAAGGGTTTCTTGTGTCAGTGCTTGATGAAATTAACAACAACTTAGGTCATTTACGCAATGTTTGTAACTTGTCCAGACTTACATAAATCCTGACAGAAATACATTGTGCTTTGAGAGCCCTCCAGCAATCTTAACAACCTTTCATCATGAAATAACACTTGATTTTGATCCTCCTGTGTTTGGGCTTTACTTCAGAAGTTTGCTTTCTGTTTTACTGTACGCCTCAGGCTCATCTAACTTTTTTTTTTTTTTTTAAGACTTCAGATGTTCAAAGAAAAAACAAAATCCAGTTTGAGAATGAGACGAGGTGTGGCAGGAAGTTACCAGGCTATGTAAACCTCTCGGACTGAAAGTCAGTTATTTCAAATACAAAAAGGAGTAAAACAAGCTGCCCTAAAAAAAAGAGGGAAAAAAAGGAAAATAGGTTTTTTAAAAGTACCCTTAAAAATACCAGAAAACAAAAAGAGAGGTGACAAAAAAATTAATTGCAAAATCAGAGACTGAGAGGACTAAATTTTCAGGAACAAATGAGTGCTTATGCTTTCCAAATGTACTTCAATGACAAGTTCCTGGTAACTAATCTCCACTAATTTGAGACTGTATCTTCAGCATTTAAAGATAAAGTGTCAGGAATCCAGAGTCAGCACAGATTCTTGCATATCAAATTTGCTTTGATTTGTGATATCAAGGCATCAAATCATTTTTTCTTGTTAAAAAAAATTTTTTAATGGTTTTGATATTAAGGTTGCTTAAAGATCAATGAAGATTAATACGAAATCATTAAAATTGGTGAGGGCAACTCTGAACACCGATTTCAGGAAGGTTTCCATTGATACCTTTATTAGAAGAATGTAACTGTACATCCACAGTGGAAATAGTCTTACAAGTTAGACCCATCTTCAGTAGATGCAAATAGTATCAGATGCAGATGTTCAATTTCAAAAGTATGATTGCTGGGTTGGTAAGAAATTAAAGATCTTGCATGTTGCACATGGCCTGTAATACTTAAAGTCAGTGGACTCATTTCTCTAGTCTCACTACCATTCTGGTAGGACTGACAGGGACAGAGCTGAAACTTTCGGAGAAGCAGAAATCCATTTTCTCTTTAAAGGAAAAAAATGTCACAAAATCCACATTAAATAAAAACTAGTATTATCAGCAGACCAGGAAACAAGAGAAGCATATTTACATATTAGGGACTTGCATTGCTCTATCTTAAGGACTGATCCAGGCAGTTTGGCACTTTCATACCTGCAACAATTTTACTTTATTTCCATCATTTTTTCTTCTTTGAATCTTCTTTTCAGATAAGAAGCTTAAAGGCTTTGGACTTGGGCTTCTTCTGACCCAAATATATGGTGCTACAGAGATGTTTCATTGGGAGACACTAAATAAAAGATAAGTCTTTAAAGCATCAGAGAACCAGATGAAAATTTAAGATCTGATTCATCTAATGTCATGGGGAAAATAGCTTAGCTGAAAATACGCTGAGTTGCAATATATCATTGTCTATCATGTATGTCGTACTCACACCTAGAGGATTCAGGAAACTCTAAAACGAAAAACTGAACCTCTAATTCAGAGATTCCACTCTAGGAAGAGATGAGAAGTAACATCATGAGATGCTGTTAAATGTGCTTGTCTATAGTACTGCCTGAGATGATATCATCCCCTCTACTCCAGTCCTGTGAACTTTAGATGCTGAGCCAAGGGTGGTTTCCCTCGCTGTACCAACGCAGCTCAGGAGCACATTGCCTAACTGAGAAAGGCTTTCCCACATTGCCTAAGTGAGAAAGGCTTTCCCACACTGCCTAACTGAGAAAGGCTTTCCCATGGAGAGTCGGGACCCTCGGAGAACCAGCGCAGCGAGATGGCTTTGGGAGGGTGTGCTGGTTCCGGCTGGGGTAGGGGGAATTTTCTTCCCAGTGCCTTGTATGGGGCTGTGTTTTGCATTTGTGCTGAGCACAGGGCTGATAACACAGAGATGCTTTCATAATTTTTGACCAGGGCTTACACAGAGCCAAGGCCTTTCCTGGCCTTCTTTCTCCTTGGAAGGAAAGACAGCTGGGACAGGTGATTCACACTGACCAAAGGGATATTCCAGACCATAGGGCAACATACTCCGCATATTAAGTGAGGGAAAGAAGGAGGAAGAGAGGGACATTTGTAGCTATGGTGTTTGTCTTCCCAAGACACTCTTATGTGTGACAGGGCCACGCTCTCCTGGAGATGGCTGAACACCTGCCTGCCCCTGGGAAGCAGTGAATGAATTCCTTGTTTTCCTTTACTTATGCACCCAGCTTTTGTTTTTTCTTATTAAATTGTTTTTATGTCTACCCATGGGTTTTTACTCTTCTGATCCTCTCCCCAATCCCTCTGGTCGGGGAGTGAGCAAGCGGCTACCCGGGGCTTGGTTAAACCACAACAGTGAGAAAGAGGACCAGAGGGAATCTTTAGTTCTTTCAACTAATTCAGCAGTATTAATCAATGGTTCCCCTTCTTAGCCAAAGTTTTTCCATGTTTTTTGGGAGCCAAGGTCCTCTACAAACTATTCCAGTCACATGGACCAAAACTGTATCTTGCATATTTTGTTTTCTGCTGCAACAGAAACGTCCCAAACAAGACGTGTTGGACACGGCTAATAGTGCTGAGCCAGGGCCCCACTTCATCTGCTTCTGAAATGTAAAGCACATATGGGTCCAATCCTTCCCAGAGGGGAAAAGCCTGCACGCAGGAAAAATTAGAATGAGATGTGATTCACAAAAGCTTCAGTGACTCACAGCCCCTGCAGTAACCACCCCATACAAGAAGAGCTAGTACAAAATAGATCAGGACTTACATCCTTCTTGCACCAGGGCTTGGGCTTGCCCCTGTATCTAAACAACCAACACCACTTCATTTAGAACCTACCCTCCAGGCAACATAAACTTGGTCTCTTCACTGCTTGTGAAGTGGCACAGTATTTCTTCATGAGGTTTTACTTTCAGGACTAAAATATTAGGCCAAGTTCGGCTCATAAATCTCCTTTCTTTAGAAGGAAAACACAACAAGTAATGACAGGGCCATCCCACTCAGGACAGCACATCAGTAGTGTGCAGCTATACTAAGGATAAAGAGTGCAAAATGGGAAAGGGGCGTAAGGGGGAATCATCTGTGCCAAGGTACTTCTCATCAGCTAGAGCACTGACCAAATTCAGCTATTGCTCTTTGGCTGCCTGTACTCCTGCACAGTCAGCAAACAATTGGAAAGAGTGTGCATTATTAGAATGATTTCTTTTGTGTACCAGTCACAGAGGAGTAATATTTTACTCTATAAAAAGGAAGAACTTAGGTGTAAAATACCTTCTTGCCAGCTTCAGCAATGAATTGGTGCAAAGAAGACGTCTGTATCAAATGCAATCTTTGTCTCAGTTTTGCGACACTGAGGATTCTGGATGAGGGAGGAAATCCACCCAGCTGTTTCCTTCACAAAGAAAGGAGCATGTGATGTAAACCTGACCTTCCCTTCACCCGAGTGTATGAAGAGTGTTTGAAAACACAGCATTCTTGAGAAATACACAAGTGTAACATTTCCATTTGCTCTGATATTATAAATTTAACATTTCTATAATGGCACATTTACTCATTCCCTTTTGTAGTCACTGCTTTCAAGACCTTCATTTTTTTTACATGCAGATACAGATTTTGCTATTAAAAAAAAAGCCTTTTTCCCTTACCAGTAATCAGCACTGCTTTCAATCCCCCCATTTTGCTCATTCTTTTTCTTTCTATCCAAAATAATTCAAAGTTACTGATAGAAGACAAACTGACCAACAGGGAATCTTACAGGAAAAAAAAAAAATAGAAGGTGAGATTGTGAGGAGTAACAAGTGTTGTGCAAAATGAATTGAAACATCCACAGGCCTTTTGCCACTGCCTTATTACATGCATGTGGTTACCTGAGAAGAGAGGCAGGCTGTGAATCATAACAAAGAGTAAAGAATAAGAAAAGCCATCAGCTTTAAATTAAACTATTTTTCATGGAAGGTATTTAGATTAATTGATATCCAGAGTAATTTGTGAAACTGGTGAAGAGCAAAAGTTAGGAGAAAGAGAGATTAACAGCATTTTTTTGTCATTTTACATAGGTTTCAACTGATGTTGTTGGTATATTCAGCTACACATTACTTAAACTAACTTGGGCGTAGGGAAGCATAAAGGAGACTACCAGAGACATCTTTAATGCTAAGGAGCAGACTGACTGTGCAGTGTATTTTCTTCTCTCTTTCCCCAACCATTCAAACAGGCGGAAAGTAAAGAAAGTGTTGAAATTACTAAATTGATGGAACAGAGAAAAAAAGTGAAGCTTCACTAAAATAAGGCAGGTCACAAACTCCCCAGGGATATGCACGATCTCGGGGGAAATATCTGAGGGAGAAATCATGCTGTAAAATTCCAGAAAGTAATATATGAGCTACATTAAGAATATTTTTTGAAAGAAAGACATTCTATTAGTAGGTCAGAACCCCAGCACAAATGGTGATGGGATAACTACAGTTATTTTTCTGTCCAGGGTGATGAGGGAACAATAACCGATGACAAGAATGGCATCCAGGAAAAAAGTTTTATTGGCACCCATTCAAGAACACATTCCTCCAAACAAAAAAAAATGTCAATATGCAGCTAAGAATAATGAGTTTAAAAGTTAAAGCAGAAAATGTTAAAGTAATCTTAAAATGGTGTCAAATAAAAAAGAATAAGAATTCAAAGTTACTACTAAAAATATACATAAAGTGGGAGTACAAAAGAATGATGAGTTTTGTGACTGATTTTCATAGATGCTCCATACTTACTTCATAAAACATAGCCCAACAGATCATTTTCTTTTGCTTATTCCATCTGTAATTTCAAGTGATGTCGAGTCTGGACATACCAGCATCACAGCACCTGATTTCTCTGTGCAAGTAACATGTGCAGAGATGAATCCTGGAGTTCATCAATCAAGCTATGGCTTAGGTTATACTTCCTTTTTCTGAAGGATGTATGGATGCATATTCCACTAAAAATGGAAAAAAAGAACCCTTGTGCCCTCCTCAAAGGAACAATAAGCAGATGGGAAATATACACCACTGAAGAATTTCAATTCCAAAGTTCTAAAGCAGCAAGTGAAATGAGAAGTTATTCTACTTTTGATACCCAGCTTTTTGGCAGATGTGACTTCCAGATCAGTTAGTTTTGTACGAAATATCCTTGAATATATATATACTGGTTACAGCTCAAAACCAACTGTACCTGATGTTTACTCTCAGCTTCATTTTAATGAGAAAGGATAAATATTTAAGCTACACACCAGACATTTCTTTTCCCGGCCCTTCGACAACTACTCCTTAAATCCAATTCTTTTTATCAGTCCTGGCCCATTATATCACATTTGTTGCAGTGAAAGACAATCCATTTTGGAATTACAGACCAGTTGGGTTGCGTAATGTTTCCTGAAGTGTCATCATACTATTTAACATGAAGTAAATAAATTTTTATTGCATTTAACATGAATTTTTAAAAATAAAGCACTGGAAAAAACACTGTATATGCAAGAGCAAGGTAAAGAAAGAACTACACTCCTTACTGAGCAGACACAAGCATTCACATATCCCAGACAGCTTCTCACCTTTTAAAGGCTGAGTCAAGGGAATTATAAAAGAACAGGTGGTAACTGGGGCAGTGAGATGAAAGGGATTGCTGCCAGCAGGTGAACCTTCTCCTGAAAAATTAGTTATCACTGTGAGTCATTGCACGACTATCACCTGGCTCAGAGATGATGTTCCACATTTGTCAGAAGGAGAAGCAGGGAGAGGCTCACAGCAGAATATAAATATATTTTAAAACTGGACTAAAGGCTTTTGTGAAAGTCGAATGCTAAAATATTTTGGGTAAAGATAAAAGGCCAAAAAAAAGGTAAATTAGAAAAAACCCCACAATATTAATCACTGCCTATGAATGCTAGAGAAAAAAATGTTCAGTGACGAAAATAAATATTATGTTTGAGGCACAGTAGAGGCACACAGTGGAACAAATGACATTTATTTTGGTCAGCTTATTGGGAAAGGTGATTACAATGGTCATTTGCAAATCCTGCACAGCAGCAGAACCAGAGGCATCTCAGTCTAGTATTAGCTACATGTGGCACAGATTATAGAACTTAGTATTTTTGCCTAGGATTTGTTCTCCGGGGACAACAGTCTATTACAATGTGTTCACAGCCTCACAAGCCGTACAGACTGCAAGTTCACGGAGTCTGATTCTCAATTTATTGAAGAAAAATGTCAGCCAGTTTTAAAAAAAAAAGCTTCTATAGAGCACAGCAGAGCTGCCCCAAGAAAGGAGAATTTGAACAAGTAAACCATTTGCCCTGAACACTCTGATGCTCTGTACTCATGTTCCATCCTTTGCCTTCTTCCCAAGGCAATGCATTTTTGGGCAGGCTCAATATCAGTTCTGCCGGCCAAAGCCACTGCTCCAAGGCTCCAATCCCCTTTAAAGCTCTTAGTCTGTTGACTAATAAGTCACTTGGATGTTTCTAACACATCTCCAGTAATACTGACTGTCATACAACAAGCTGGAACCAGGAAAGTCAGAGCATCAGTGCCACTGGGAACCCCAGGATGCAGCACAACAGTTCTACAACCAGCAGAGATTTCCTGGTGTGGATCTTACTACTTAGGGAAGATAAAGACCAAAGTGAAGAGTCAGGGGCATTACTGGGAAATGCTCACAGTACTCTGAGATTTGTCTGATGCAATATATCACTGTTTGGAGATGGAAATCATGACATTCATCTCAGCTCAAATATAAAAGATTCACTTTCATTTAAGAATCAGAAAAGCAATTTCATCGCAATATTTAAAGTACTTTTAATTAAATCCATCCCCTTTATTTGGAAGAGTAAGGTTTGATAAACTTCATTTCCCAGTGGGAAAATGTGAATTAAAAGAGGTAATTCTGCTGGTTCTAAAATGGCACTTTATATCTCCATATTAAATAGACTAAATTACTTTAAAACACTGACACGTTAAAATCCAAAATAAAAGACAATTAATCACTACCAAGTAAAATAAACAGAGCCACCATTAACATACATGACTATCTCCTTCATTATGTTTGTCATAATAAGTATCTCATTTTATGAAGAAACATAAATTTTGGTATATGAACGCATGGAGTAAGAAGTAGTTTTTGCATATATTTCTTACATATATGAGAATATATAAGAAGTGGGGATCTACAAGTATCATAAAACCAAATTGTTGAAAGTATACGTAAGCAACAGACTCTAAATCAACTCTAGCTGTTAACTGGCATTTCACTAGGACACAGTGAGAACAACTCCTCCGAAATGCCTCCCCCCTAACTTGGCAGCCCTTCATAAAACAGTAGTATTCCCTGGATACAGCTGGAGGATGTTTTGGCTGTCCTCTATAACCTCTGTGAGCACCAGTGTTTTTTCTAACCTTTTCTTTCAAACCTGTGCAATGACAGGCTACAGCCTTGCCTGGCTGCCTTGTTGAGGTGTTTTGGGGTTTCTGGCTTGGTTGCCAGCAGTTACCAGCGAGCCAGGTACACGTCACAGGTGCAGGGGAGCTGGCAGAAGAGATTCAAGGGAAGGGAAAAGAGAAGATGCTTGCTCTGAAAAGGTTGGGAGATGCTGTACTGGAAATTTCTTGTAGCATTTATTTATGCATAGGTATCTGAAAGTGGAGTTATAAGAGAAATGTGTTTCCTTTCATTTTCCTCAAACCATGTACGCCATACATTCAAGGGGTAAAAAATAAAGTTATACACCAATCGTTGATTAGTACTTTATGGCAAAGAATATGAGTCTTTCTGTCCTCAATACCTCATGAAGTCTGATAAAAATGTGAAGATTATTGATCTAACATTTACCATTTAATTAATCAGAGTAGGAAAGAGCATTTAACTCCCCAAAATACACAGTATTGGTAACACACACTCTTCTCAACTGGAGATTTTTTTTTTAAGAAGCCATTTTCTGATAACTAAGCCCATGCCTGCCAAATAGAGACATTTCTAAGACAAACAACCATCAAATTGTCACCAGTGAATCAAACACAGCTCTAAATACCTGGTTCAGACTTTTTCTTCCAGTTTATTTCTGAGAAGACAAAGTGTGAAAACCCAGTTTTAGCATAAACAAATGTTATAAGGGACTAAAGATATGCAAAGAAAATAGAGGAAATCCTTAGACATAATGTTGGGTGCTTTAAGAAAATTAGTTTTCTATTGAAAGTTCTTTAAGAGTTGTTCCCACAACTAGACTTGAGCAAGTTATTTGCAGGGAGCAATTTATTCAAGCCTGGATTTGCCCCTACACAAAAATGAGCTAAAAGAATTACATTACACAGAAATAGCTTTAGCTAATCCTTTTTAATGCACCAGGGATGTATGCAAATTAATTTCCTTCTCAAAGTTTAAAACATTGCACAGTGTAGAATCATTTTATTATTGTCTGGCAAATTGTTGTAATGTTTGTTTATGCCTGATAACGCATACTACAAAAAAGTGCAAGAATTTAACAACAGTCTACACCAAGGGGACTTATAAAGACATTCCAATTTGTTCTGTGTAAAATGAGACAATCGAGTCATGTAAGGATGGATTATTATAAAATACCAGAAATATCTGCAGCATCTCTATGGAAAAGTCTCTACTGGGAAGCTCCATATAAGGTGTTTGAAGGGAAGGTCCTGGGGTGACCTAACTGCGGGTTTCCAATATCTGAAGGGAGCCTAAAAGGAAGATGAACAGGGAGTTATTACAAGAGCATGGAGTCACAGGACCAGGGCAATGGCTTCAAACTGAAAGAGAATAAGTGGAGATTAGGTATTAGGAAGAAAGCCTTTGCTGTGGGGGTAGTGAGGCCCTGGCACAGGGTGCCCAGAGAAGCTGTGGCTGCCCCATCCCTGGAAGTATCCAAGGCCAGGTTGGACAGAGCTTGGAGCAACCTGGTCTAGTGGAAGGTGTCCCTGCTCATGGCAGGGGGGTGGAACTGAATGATCTTTAGGTCCCCAACCCAAGCCATTGCAAGATTCGACTGGTTTTTAATGGCAAGTCAGAGACTCCTTCAGAAGCTGCTCTCTGGAGACTTTCTGGAATATTTTCATTTGGGATATATCCACAGTAAATATTCCTAATGGGAACCAGGCTTATACAAAACAGTGATTTGTCTCATGAAGCAAACCCAGAAGCCAGACTGTCCTTACTTGACAATTAAAGGAACAATGGAAGAGGCATCTCCCTCGCTGAAGTATTTGAGTACCAGCACAGCTCCAAGCACCTCCTTTGTACATCATATACTTTACCAGGAGCTAATGCTTAATGAAGGTGACAGCTCTAAAGACTTGATTGCTAATTAAGCCCTGTCTGCTGTAGAATGAATGCCCCTGCACATGACTGCCATCAGCTGCAGAGTCATCTGTCAGCCCACATGACTTGGTATCGAAGGGTATTAATTAAGGGAATAAACACTCCAAGTCATACTGCTATCCCACTGACAGAGCCTCCAGATTTTTACTGGCAATGGGAAGTCCAGAAGTGAGGAGTTGTTGCCTATGAGTTATGGCTTTTCTTTTTTCCTATAAACTTTTTCCTATGCAGTTCAAAAGTATTAGAAACTCAGCTGTTGCTACCAGAAGCCTTCCAATACAGCCATGAAGAGGAGAGTCATAGCATTTGCAGCTGAGGATTAAAGATGGCAAAAGAATTTATTATCTAAAGCATTAGATATAGTAAATTATGACCTTGAGTCTTTTTTTCTGGCTCATCTTTGCACTCCTACAACAGTTTGATATCTGAAGCACATTTTGCAATAGCAATGGCTTTACCATTATGTGTCTATGATGCACATTAGAAAAATGCCCACGCAACAATATACAGCCAAAAAATTCTCCACTTCTATACAAATGTACCAGAAATGGAACGGACTTCTATATATCTCTAAAACATCTCAGAGTATAAACATTACTGGTGTTTATACTCTGGTTCGAGGCCAGAATAACTCAATTTATTGCTACCTAATGAGCTCTTTCACACATGTACTTGCCAGGTCTCATGGTCAGCCCCTAGAAGCATAGAATAATTTTCCCAGAAAGGAGCAAACTCTTTCTCCTTTCATCTTCCTCTTCTCCCTCACCTGCTTTCTTGCATGGCTAAGATTTCAAAGCTAAATGTACCCTAACCATAACATTATACAGAAATCAGGAAATGAGGACAACTCTCTGGATATTAAATAGAGAATTTGCTAGTAACATTTTGCTTTGCATTTATGTCAACATCTGCTTGGGCATTTATTAGTCCTGAGTCACATCAAGATGAAGAAATTCAATTTATTCCACAAGATATTTTCTTCTATGCCAAGTGTCACACGATTACTCTGAAAGCAAAGACTGAATATGTACTTATATTAATTAACAATTATTAAAAGACAGGTCCCCGTGATTACTGCTTCACGAGCATGAGAATGAATTCATTATCAAAAGACCGTTGCCACCGCATGAATATCTGATCAGCGCTGGCAGATCAGAAAAGCACATTAAATAAATGAGTAATCAAATGATAGTGTATCATTTGTATAAATTACCAAAGGACAACCTCCCCTTCTGATTGAGATACAGATTTTACGGAGATCATTTAGGTAGTTTCACAGAGCAGCAAATCCTTTGTTACCACGAGTCGTCCTTGCAGAGGGAATGATTGTTACAAGAAAGATGGGAAAAAACATTGATTCAAATGAGTTATTCATATTCTGCCTGATGGTTCTGTAGCACACAACTTCCACTGATTTAAAATGAACAGTCTTTTGACCCACACCACAATATTTCTATTTTAAAACAAAAGAGAAAAAATTAAAGAAGGATTGGGAAGACAATGCAAGACATTCTAGATCAGAAGCATAGAGTACCCTTGTATTCTGGGGTGCATTTTTGTCAGACACTGCAAAACAACTCCATTATTTTTAGAAACACACAAGGCACTGGTATTGAGATAGCCCAATATAACCTTAGAATAAGAATAGAGTCTTTTCAGGGCAACAAATGTATTGTTTGATATTTAGATACTTCACAAATATGTGGACTTTTCTTCATAACTGAAGTCATTATGAAAATCAATATGCCACCGAGCTATTTCATAAATAGGCAGCATAAAACCAAAGGATTCAGTTGACAAAGAATTACAGGTTAATTGGCAGCA
The DNA here is from genome assembly GCA_013397175.1 of Platysteira castanea. Lineage (NCBI taxonomy): Eukaryota > Metazoa > Chordata > Aves > Passeriformes > Platysteira > Platysteira castanea. Next base: position 60,083 of record VYXC01001161.1, read on the forward strand.
GAGGCTAAAACTTGCTGGCCAGTTATTTATCAGATTATAGAAAAGAAATAGCAGGCAGCAAGAAAGCTATTGTACAGATTTGATTCATGTGTACTTGAACACATATGTAAGAAAAAAACCAAAATTATATCTGTCTCCTAAAAATTGATTTTAAATGGCTGTTGCATATGTTAGAGAATTCCTTTCAGCATGCCGTGCTTTTATCTGAATTATGCCCTCAGAAGGACTGATATTTCAAGTTCATCTAAATTTAGAGGCTGTCCATTTCCTGATGAATTTATATTTTCCAGGATTTATTACTGGGCATTTCTTTTGTAAATAAGGCTTTTTTCCTGTCAATATGTTCAGCAGCAACAAAAATAAAAATAAAAATAAAAATAAAAATAAAAATAAAAATAAAAATAAAAATAAAAATAAAAATATTATTATTCAGTCTGATGATTAGGATGTTAAACCTTACCCTTTTTTTTTTTCAGAGAAGAAAATAAGGTGCACAGAAACTGGCTGAATTTAGCAAGTAAATCAGAAAACTTTTTATCAGATCTGCAGGCAAATTCCCACCATTCTGGTTGTGATCACTTGTCCAATTATAAAACCATTTTTTAAAAAAGCTCAAAGTCCCACATTCTCTCCCCCTAATTATCCTAACTTATCCTCCCTCCTAATTACCTACCTATATCAAACATTACTATGGGAAGATTTTCAGTAAAAATACAAAAGTTAGATCAACATTACATATTTCAAATTCAGAAAACTTTTTTACTCTTCCTCAGTATCTTTCTCTGTATACTTTGCTGGATACCTTGTTTTGGATATTTTGATTATCAGTGTAAGTATTGTTATTGCTTATATCGTACCTTTGAGACCCAGCAGAATATTATTGTTTATTCTGAGTGTGTCGCTATAGGACACGAAATAACCAACACTTGCACTCTGAGATGAGAAAAGCAAAAAGAGTTCAAGTGTTTATTTTCTCTCGATATTTATACATTTCTCGATCCGACAATGGATTGGAGGATGGTGTTACTTCCTCTCCAACCACACTGGTTAAAAAGACAGTCCATCGAGTTTTCTCTCATAACAAAGGAAAGATAACAAAAAAGAATGGTTAACTAAAAATTGGCTATTATTTACATAAAAACTGTGAGAACTCTGACTCCAAGAATGTAAATTATCAGAAGGCTAAGAAGACCAGGGCAACATGAGTGGACAAAAAAATTTACCTTGGCTTCTGCTTCAGTTAAAATGCAATCAGGATCTAAATATACATTTGCATGAAACTGCCAGTTGTGGATGTGCTTAAAGATGAAAGTTCAGAGATATGCGTGGCTGAAAATGCTGCATATGCAAGCTCCCAGTAAACAAAGAGCAGAATATTAATTGCAATAATTTTGAAGCTGCAAATTTGAGTGTGTGTGGAGAAAGGTAAAAGTAAACCAAAGAATATTGGTTTTAACTGACAGAGTGGAACTGGGAAATTTGTTCTGGCTCCTCTACAAAACCAAAAAGGAACTGACTGGGCAGAATCAGCTGGGATAGTGGAATTATTTAATTGTATTTCCATTTAGTTACAAAGTTTTAGTAAATTATTAGCATCCAATTATGCTATTTGCTACAGAATCATTGCTCCCAGGTATCCACAGTCTGTAATGAGCCTTAAAAAGCCAAAGCATTAGTATAAAATTGGCATCTGGAAGTCCAGTCACTACCTCTTGGCTTCTTCTGGTGCTCTACACCAGACCACTGGCTGGCACACACAACAAATGCAAACGCAAAGCCAATAACCACAGCAGAAACAAAGGCAGAACCTATGGCAAAGGCATCATCATGCCATTATTCCAACACACAGGACACTTGTAATTTAGCAACTTCTTGAATTTGGAATCAGATTTGTCTTTAAAGGGAGGGAGGATGCGTAACCATCCACTACTATAAAAATGAAGTTACAGAAACACACACTTGCAGTAACACAGCTGCTCTAGATGTGACAGCCAAGTATGAATTTTGTATAATATTTGCAGAAAGGCATAGATCAGCAAGCATAAAGTCATGCACACATTTCTTTTGCCTTCAGACACCAGTTAACAACATTTGCTAATTTAGGCATCCTTGCACACAACGATCCATGAAATCTAGGTATTTTCAATATCCTTCAGAATTTACATTATAATGTGATGCCGAAACAACTCTCCTCTACAATATTTCAACATTTGAAATTTTTCCTTACCATGTTCTCCTTAGATCAAAATAGGTCCACACAACTGATGTTTTCTCATCCCCCAAACTTGCAGCATTCCTTACAGGTTTTATTTGTCTAGATTATTACTAAAATCCATTCTCACTGAGATGTCTCGATAAGTTAACATATATTATCTACTTCTAAAGCTTCATTTCATCCCTACTGCTTTCCACTCTGGTTTTCCTTTTCCTTTCCTCAGTGTTTCTTTATCTTTTTAAGCTCTCTCACCTATTCCTCCAAGACCATTTTCCTACCATAAATAATGCCTGTAATGCCATACTGAAGCAAAGTGAGTATTAACCATATTAAACAAATCAAATGTACACAAATTCAATGAGCTGACAGTTGGCTCCAAAGTTCTGAGTTTTTGCAAATACTTGAAAAGAAATTTCTTGGGCAGCAATATTTACAGAAAGTTCTTTTTTCACGTGAGTAACTTTTTTTATTGTCATTATTTGATACATTGCAATTTAGAAGTTTTGTGAGGTTGATGGGCAAAGTGGCATTCAAGTTCAAAATTACAGGAAGGCATGCCATGATCTCACTTTAACTAGAACCCTGAAATTCCTTCACTGAATGTAGAAAATTGTAAAATTTACTGACATAGAAATTTTAGACTCTGAAAAGAAGGACACATCTAACAACATTGGTCATACCAGGTTCAGGGTACAGTCAAAGCTAATTATCAAGGCACTCTGCATTCAGTGGAGGCTGATGGACACCAGATGACATTTTGCTCAGTAGATTGATTCATTACGTTGACCAAATCCACTTCTTAAAACGTCTGATTTTCTGCCTTAAACACGGAGGGAGCCCAGGCAACTACCTTGAACAAATGATACCACTTTCAGACAGCTGAAAGTAACTGAGATGAATGCCATCCTAACAGTGTGACTTTTAAAGAATGAGCAATCCCACTTTTCCTAAAATTCACAAGTTGCTATGATTAATTGAAAGATTTTCATAGTGATGATTGAGTGCCCTTTTCTGCAGAAATTCGTGACGGGTAAGAGAGTAGCAGCACACAGCATCACCTTTCAAAACAGTTTCCACAGCCCCTAAACCATGGGCAGTTTCTGGATAATGAATTTCATATAGAAAGTAGTTTGATTATTTGGCAATTGGTAAAGTTAGTCATATTTCTGTGCTAAAGACAATACATGAGTTCTGTTTCCTTTACAAAAAAGATGAAAAGTATTTGCCCACAACAGATTCTATTTATTCGTGGCATTCATGCACAGGAGAAAGTATTTACTGTACCAGGATCTGGTAATAGTTAAAATGTGATATTTATTGAATTCAACACAATTAATTTTCCAGATGTAAACTTTTTCCTGAATGGTACCTGTAGGATGACAATTACAGAAAAACTCGTGCCATCACACAATCACAAAGCAGAAAACCTGCTTTTTTTGGAATATTCCCACTTTGCCCATTAGTCAATGGTCATTCAAGGTAGAAATGCAGTAACTGCTCTCAACACCAAAATATCATTCTTATATTTAAATAGATCTAAATAGAATAAAATGTAGACAATGTATTTGCCACATTTAACACCCTATGCAAAGACACACAGGTCCCAGTAATTATAGGTAGTGATATTTTAATTGAGTCTTAAATTAAGAGCCACTAAAATTTTTTGCCTGTAGGTTCTGTCAAATTGGAAAGTTTCTTTGTAAATGTTCATTATCCCATTTGTGACTTCTACAGGTACATTCCTTTTCCAGCTAGGAGATACAAACCACAGTTGTGCCCTAAATTGAGTGATCCTCCTCGAGAGTGATCACACTGCTTTAAGGAGCTCTCAACGACCATGTCAGACCCTGTAACAACAGAGACCTTGCTGAGGTCCTGGTTTATCTTTTTCATTAAAATATTCATTCTCTACCCTAGTGACAGGACAAGAGCAAAGAGGCATCTTTTACTTTAGCATCAGGATTAAAAAGTCCTTTAATTAACATTTAAATACAGAGGAAAAGTAGCCAAAATCCTAACTATGATTAAAACAAGGGTTTCTATTTTAAGATTTATTTCACATTAGAACTTAATACCTCCTATTGTCTGCCTTAAGTATGTCACACCAAAAATGTAAACACCAGTGAGAGCTGGTAACTTCCCTTTCATGAGCTCTACATTAGACCCTTCTTCTTTCAGCATCACTTTTGGTTTCCAGAAATGCTGTCACAGAAAAAGTTTCAGCCAACAAACCTTCTAGTAAACCAAGACGCAGTAAAATCAACACCAAGGGGAGTCAAACTCCTCATAATCAGTTTTAATTGATCACATTTTTCATCTTTTGCACAACCAGTCCATCAGTAAACACTCATTATAGCAAGATATCAGCACTGCATGTCAAGCACCTGATGTCAGCATCCCTTCCCAGACCAATGGTACTTCCTACTTTGGCACAGCCCTAAGTGATAGACAGGACACAAGTTCAGTGAGAATTCAGTAGTTTGAGTTACTTTTGCAACCTACATCATGAAACAAAACTGAGGATTTGCAGAGATACTGACAATACCAAATATTCACTGGACCCTCACAGGTCTAAGCAAAACTGAATGAATACCATGTTAATTTGTAAAGAAAGATTAATAACATGCTCAGGACTAGCACACATGTTCTGTCACTTGAAGCAGCCCAGATCCCAGAAGAAATTGGGAAATGCAATATTGATCTCAAAGCCAGAATATTCATCAAAAGTATTGGAAGCATCAGCTATTTAATTAAGTGATTAATCAGAAGCAGTTTGACTGATTTAGCATAAAGCATCTGGGAAATATTGATCTTTCATTAACAATATTTGCATTTATAGGCCCTGTAATATATATTGACAGAGCTGAAGGTAGAAAAACCTGTTTACAAGCTTGGGAAAACTGCGTTTGGCCCTCAAACTGTTTCCAACTGTGAGAAATCTCCTGTGGAAACAAGTGTGAGAGATTGAAAGCTCATAAAAGATATGCACAGGGAATTAGGAAAGAAATATGTTTAACTGGAGACAACAGGAGTTGAATTAGCAACAGACAATAAGAATATAAAAAGCTGCTGTAAATGCATCAAAATTTCTCCACAAAATCCTTCTTCCACATAGGATCCAGGTAAACTACACTTGGTAAAGTCACCAGGCGAGTTTCAACTGGTCAACATCACATCATCTTAAGGGATTTTGAAGGGAAATCTGTCAAAGGACGTATTTCCATACTGTACAAACTTGCACCATTCCAGTTTCACTGGCACTGCAAATACAATTTTACATTTACAAAGATGGTCATCAAAACTTCCAGGGACTACAATGACAAACTCAATTGTTTGTTATGCAAATTTGTAATCAAGTACCTCATCAAAAAAAGCACTAAGTGAGCAGTTGTGTTTCTCTACCTCATCACCGCTTCTCCATCAGGAAAACGAAGATATGGGATATTTGGGGAGGAATGAGGGCAATTATATTTAGACTGTTAGAATGATGAAATGTAACTGCATTGCAATTTTTCCATACTATAAATTTACAAGATTCATCTTTCAAAACAAACCAGCGTTAGCTACGCGTGAAACCAATAAATTAAAAAGATAGCTCTGACATGTAAAGGACTTCCACACATGCTCCAGCAGGCTTGGTGATGTTGTGGATCCTTCCTTCAGGCTCTACAAAACTGTAACTATGAGAGTCCTTAGACTCCTCAAGCTTTACCATACTTGATAGTCAATGTGAAGAAATATTTTGGAATAAAACTCCATGAAGTTACAGGCATCTTAGATTAACAACACTTTTCCATTAAAAATCCCATATTTTTTTTCTATAGTATGACTGCCTGTGTGAGAAATATGTGTCAATACAACTATTCAGAAAAATATTCCAAAACTGTTATTTTGGGGCATTTGCACATGTAGACAAATCATTAATCCCTCTACTTGAATGAGGGAAAAATCTTCACCACAGGCTGGACTCAAGTCATATTCTCTCTATCTCATTAGTTTAAGACAGTTTAGTTTAATAGGAATGAATTCATCCCACTGCAGTTTCAACTTGCCTCCAATTCACTTGATAAGTACTTTGGAAATTGCCTGATTATCCTTTAAGTGTTTTGGCCATCCATCAGCACAACAAAAAATAAACAAACAGTAGCTTTTCAGAAAAAAAACCAAAAAAAACCTCATCGTGTGCAATTTTCCAATCCCTCAATTTCAAGTGACATAATGGAAATAGTTTCCAGCTGAAGAAAATAATATTTGGGCTCTATTCAGCTGCTTAAGTGACTGGAAGTGATATGTGGAGATATTAGTCCCTTAAATAAATTACTATCAGTGTCCTTTTCAGCACTTAGAGTGTGCACAGCTTCTTTACAAGTGGAGTATGGTGTGATTTAAAATTAGCAAGTTATAAAGCAAGAGAAATTATAATAAAACAACCTATCCCAGATATATTTTATCAGAAATTAAGGAAGTGCTAGAATATATAACTGGAAATGGTTGATCTGCCCTCAAGAGCAGAAGTCTAAAGCTTGTTATGCAGTTTGAAAACAGCTTCTAATACCATGTGCTTCAGATAAGAAACGTGCTCAGGGTGCAAAATTACTTCTCTAAGGCTTCTTTCACACAGAGAAAGTTGTTCACACTGATTAAGAAATATATAACTTTGCCGCTACTGTTACATCGTCTGAATTTGACTGAGAGTTGATCCCTAGAAGGGCTCTGCTTTCTAATCAGATCTTCAGTGTAACTTCTGCTTAAAATCTAGTTTATTGAAGTAATACAAATACCTCATTAGTCTTGACATTAGACATGCCTAATTTCCATTAAATGATAAATATTTGGGACTTCTGAATATTACACCACGAGAAGAAATTCTAGCTTGTTAAGTAAGGGGTGTTTGGGCTGAAGCATTGGCAAGGAAGAACAGATTGTGCAAAACACAAAATTAGGGGGTTTATTTCAGAATGCACAATGTCCCAAACACTTGTTCCTTCCCTCAAAACACAACAGGAATTGCCTCGAATTCATGTTCTATGAAATTCCAGAACTGCAGAGCTGGAACAGCTGCAAGTTACAAGTTTCAAAGGAGACAGAAATGTTTCTCCCATTCTTCCTCTTCCAGCTCCAGGATAGGTATTTTAAGGAGACAACAGTCTAAGCCAGTAATTTAAAAATTAAGCTAAAATTTAGCATGAAAAGGAATGTCACTGGCAAAATAATCCCAGTGAGTGAACAACTCGACCATATGCACCATCTCAAGGTAAGAAACTAATTTTCATGGACCTGTGCTCAATTATTGCGAGCTGGCACACTGTTGTCAGTTCTAAAGGTTAATGCAGTAATGAAAGATGACAATCTCTCCTAGGCGATTACTGAATGCCCAAGCAGGCATCCACTTTTTAAATTAAAGGTGCTCCAAGGAGGCTGAGGGTACCAGGTTTGTCCCAGGGCTCTATCACAGCCTGTGTACAGACTGACCGAGGCTCTGCTGCTCCAAAGTGTCAGGTACAGCTCACGTGCCAGGATGTGGCACAGCTCCAAATGTAATATTCTGCCCAAAACTGGGCAGAACATTTAAATCACCTGAACAGTCCATAAACGAATCCACTTAGATTATTCAGAAGACAACACTTTTGAGTATTTGCTCCTGTCTAATGTTGATCAGTGTTTCCTAGAATCTCATTGAAAGTCTGTGAGATGCATTTAGGTAAACGGGGAATTGAATTATAAATTAATAATCACAATTGCAATTCCCTTTTTAAATAAACCTTTAAAAGCTAATCTGATTTCATTGATGACTGTCATGTCTTAATCTGGAGATAATGTTCTCCAGGGACAGATCCAATACTGGAACAGCCAGCACACCCAAGCAAATGCTCAATTAGACACCCATAAAATACCACACGGATATATTACACGGGATGGAGAACACAGAGAAGGAGAGGGACCACCACCCACTTACACTCTGGGTAATCTCGACTCCACTGAAGTCTTTATTATGTCATTCATAAATAAAAACATAATTAAACTATAACTAGCAGCAATAAACCAGAATTAAGGGGATTTTCTGGCAGACATTTCAACTGCACCTTCATTCCTGCCAGCACTCACAGCACCAAAGCACTGACCACCTCAGCCTCAAACAGAGCAGTGGTCACCTCACACCCACAGGCATCACTAACATCTACAAGACAGCTACTAAGTACCCCCAAGCAGTTCACACAAGGCCAAAAATGACAGCAATGATAATGTCTCCTTTTGGGGTGAAAGGACGTTGTAATTAAGAAATTAATTAATCCTGCTTTGACCATCTCTTGCAAGTCTTGAGTCATTTTTCAAATTCTTTCTGCTGCTGAAATCCTGGAGAGCCAGGCTAAAGTTTCATTTCAAGGGTAGTTTGTATTATCTTTAAGCAGATGAGGAGGGGAAAGGTTTAATAAGTGAAAGAGCATGAAGATAGTGTAATCTTCACAGACTCCTCCAGAAAAATAAACTGTCACAAGCTTCCCAAAATGTCATAAGATATGACACTAAGAAGCAGTAACCAAACAGAGTGTATGAAGTTTGTTACAGAAGTAGTTTAACTTGTAGCTTTTAGTAATACCAAGATTTAGGGATGGGTAAATAGCAAGCTCTATTGGGAAAGCAAATCAAAGGGAGATGATACTTGGTGATTGAGGAAGAGGTTTGAGAGAGCCAAAATACAGCAAGTCAGTTTTCATCTTAGGCACACTGTTTTGATATCACTGTAGTTAGTGCTTCTAAGACAGCTATTAGTTTTCATAGGGAATATCTTCATTTGAATCTGATGCAAAAAGAAAAAAAGGACAACCTACTTTTTCCCAGAACCCATCACTGGTTTAGATTCCAGCTTTGTCTTAATTCCATTGTGACAGAAGAGTCAAAGATGAAATGACAGGGATGATGTGTCCCACCATGATCTGAGGGTATGTTTAATCCCAGATCAGAAATGTAAGTCTGTGTCTTTAATCATGCATAAAAAGTAATTATTAAATGTCTTAAAGATGCTGAAATTCAAGCCTCTTCACGACAGCGTTACAGACATACTAATGAAAGCAGTGAAAATTATAAATAGAGATATTGTTTTAATGTTTCCTAACTCCAGGTAAAATAACAAACCAGTAGTTACTGTGGAAATTAGGAAACATTTAAACTTTTTAAAAATCTGTAAATGATCCAAGAAGGGAGCACTTCCATGTTTTATGTGTTCCTTGAAAAAGCTAAAAGCAAGTTAAAGATCAATCAATTAACTATTCAGATTTTAAGCATTTAGCATTGATACACTTCTTCTGTCAAGATCACATAAATTATATAGTGCTCCTGTTAAGAGCAAAGGTTAACACATCCACCTGTTGCATTGTGAGCACGAAGTATTGCTGATAAAGTGTTTTGGAAAATGCAGTTGTGTTCCCCTCTTGGAAACAGGAACAAATAACGAGTGCCCTGGTTCCAGATCTCCCTGGGTTTAAGAGCTAATGAGATTTTGATTTTTAAGATTGGCATAACAGCATGAAAACTTTGGGGCAGGAACAATTGCAAAATGATGAAGTACTAATTATTTTTAAATCATTTGGTGTTTTGTTGCCAGACAGTAAAAAGTTTTGATTCAGAGAGAAAAGTTCTTCATGGAACACCAAAGGAAAAGCTTCAGGAATGCTGAGCTATCCCTTGAGTGGCTGAACTACTAAAAAAAAACTGTTATTTACAGAAGCACATCGTTCCTCATGATATTTCTCATTAGGGAGTGGCTACTGAAGCCCACAGTAGTGATAAGAACACACTCAGGTGGCACAATCCTGACAGAAGGAAGAACTTTCCCATTGTTAGAGCCTCATCCACAGAGCTCATTCCATTATGGATGGTCATGGAGACCCCCTGCAACTCTCTTGGAGACTCATTAATCCCTCCCAGATCACTTTATGGGTAGCAATAGCAAGTCTTGTTCTCAGCAACAAGCACATAACTGTGTATGTCCAAAGCAACAAAAAGCTGCTGAAGCTGTGTCACCTGAGATAATTTGTTATCTGTCCAAAATTATTTGGGTTTTCGTTGTTAATTTTTTCAGCAGTGTGAAAAGTTTATCTGCAATCCTAGTTCTGGGAAAGGTAAGAAAATGAATGCAGTATTCAAGTGAAACATTCTTAAAATGCTTTTAATTCTGAGGAGTACAAAATGACATACTGTAAGTGCTTTTAAATAAAATATTCAGACAGAAGGTTTGTGGAATAGCTGGGCACGCTGGTAATTTTTTGGAAGGAAAAAACACTGAAAAAAAAAAAGGTTAGGGAATGTAGTGACATTTTATTAATCAAACTGAGACTTAACTTTAGCAATTTCAACCATGTCATTGACTACAACATTCTTTATTCTTCAAACTAAAATGCTCATATAAACAGAAATTAATTTTATTATATTTAGCACCTGGCAAGCACAAAAGGGTTTCAAATCCCACCCAAGGGGAAAAGATTAAGCCTAAGGTTAAACAAAGTGAATTTCAACCCGCTGTCCTTTAAACGAATTGAACAAAATGGATTGAAAAATAGAAAAGTGACGGCAGAACATATAAACTTCTTTCAGTTTTAATTTTAAAATAATCTTTAGAATAACAAAAAAGAGGAAGCAAAGCAGTAGAATAGAAGAAGCAGCAAAGTAGAAACCACTTTTTAAAAAAATGTTGATGATCAGTGGTACCTTCTATATTGCCTTCTACTATTGCTTACACTTTATTTTTTTTTTTTAATAGTGGAGGTTGATGGAGGATAATGAAACAATCAGGTTTAAAAGAGCCCACATTTCACACAATATTACTTTTGTCATTCTGCTCCTAGGTCACGGTCAGAGGGGGAAATACTGCTCCCAGGATCTCTTTATAGCCTCAGAGGTGTCCCTAATGGAGTAATTACAGGCGGTGGAGCCTGACTGCAGCACCACATTGAGGGGATGCATTTGCAGCCCCAGCTGACACAACAGGCTCATTCTGCTCTGCCTGAGCTGAGCCTTTCAAAGCCTTCCTTTGCCAAACACAGCTCAAGGCTTACAAACAGAAGGGCTTGCAGACCCACATCTGAAAAATACACACACAGCAGAAGAGGACAGTGGGATCCCAAATGCTGTTACAGCTCGACACTGCAGCTTTAATTAAGTGTGCTCAGAGGGAGAGATATCAGAAAATACCAAAGTGTGTTTTCCAAACCCATCAATAAAACAATACACGGCTTCTCAGTGAGGGTGGGTATTTCAGCAACACAGGTATAAACCTTCCATGGTCAAAGCAAAGGAAGACACTGAGGTGCCACACAGCCCTAGAATTTGCCCAACAGCTGCACTCCAGCCTCCTCTCAGAGGTCAGCAGTACCCAAGAGCATTCACAGCCTGCAAATTCCTTTTCTACAATTAAACAATCTGAAAAATGCATTAAAACACCACATAGTTATGAAATTACAGAAGTTACATTTGTATATAATTGTGTTACCAAACTGGGGTTTTAAGCAAAGAAATCTTTCACTTTTACTGCATGGTCCTCCTCACCCAGACTCTGCTAAGAAACTGCAAATCCTTCACATGCACCCTACAGCTGTGTGGTTATATCCTATGAGAATTTACATTAAAGGTTAAACGTGACATTTTTCTTATCTATTCCTGCATCTAAGCTATATTGTTATAAACATAGCTTTATACTGCCCAGCATGTGACTAATGATATAGAAAATAACAAAAATCAGATTAGGTGGAAAAACTTCCAAGTTCAGGTTATAAACCGTAGCCTTTCACTTTTTTTTTATTAGAAAAATACACCAATTTTACTGCTATTTTACAAAAATACACTAATTTTATTACTATTTTACAAGACCTTCAAAGGTTATGCTATTCTTAAATATAGCAATCGCCCAACAAAATATTGTCCTTTTACTCTTAAGCCTTTATCTGCTGGTTGCAGATGATATCACATTCACTTTTTAAATAATATTTAAAGGTCAAACCAATAAGCCATAGAAAATGTTGAACATCTTGTACAATTCAAACAAGGCACTGCAGAAGCCACAAGGGGGTACTTGCTAAAATGATCGAGCACTTTTTAACATATTTATTCAAAGATTATCAGGGGCACAATGTAATCCACTTCTGATGGAACCCCTTGGGAAGGGAAAACTCTGCTGAAAATTCATAAAAAACATCCTCAGAGTTTCTTCCTCACCTGTTTTCAAACCCTATGAAGGAGAAGTTATAGCTCAGAATATATCTAAATTACAGTTTATTATATAAAGATGCCCAAGCTAATTTTAAATTGCTTCAGGCAATAGGGACTTCCAGATGAGGAAGGTGACCAAGCTGGGAAGCTCAGGGGGTCCATGGGGCAGATAAATCCCATCAGAATCTGCCATGGGGAGGTCCTTGGTGTACTCTGAGCACCACTGCCAACACAGGCAGTGCCTCACACAGGATACAGTTTTTAGCTACACACCTGAGCAACTCAGTCTCACTGGGTAATTACAGCTTGGCTCTGATTACAATCAGTTTGCCCCAAGGAGCAGAGAAGAGACATAGGAGAAAGAGTTCATTTTTCCAGTTCTGACTTGTGCAATTTACTAACTCAAACCTTTAGTCAGTCTATATCAGATGCTGCTGAGGGCATTTAATCTACATGCAGAGGTAACAAACAGGTAGATATTAAACTACAATCCTGTTCCTATTTGAGATTAAGTTTGTGCATCTTTTCTTACACCTTGAATTTGACCAAGTTAGAAAGGACCTTCTGGGAGCGCATAACCTGATACTCCAGAGTCTTCTTGAAGCTGCTCAGGGCTTTATCAGACCAGTATTTATGGTCTGCTGTGCCAAGTTCTAGGTGTTCAGGCTACAACAGCAATCCCCAAAGCCATAAAATCCTATGCACATACACTCCTATGTTCATAAAGGGCATTAAATATGTAGAAAAAAAAATTCAAAAGAAACAGTGACCCAGAGAGGTGTTTTGAGGCCAACACCTACCTGTGTAAAAAATAAGGCTTTCAATTCTTTGATGATGAAACATTTACATCAACTTTCTTTCTCCCTGCATGAATAATTGCTGCAACTTATAAGCCATTACCTGCAAAGTGCCAGACATTTCTCTGCTCTCACACACACAAAATGCAAGGGAAGAGGGAGGCACAGACCTGTGTCTCACGAGAAGCTGCATCTTGTTAGAATGCCATGTAGGACACTGAGCCTGCAGGAGATGTAGATGTGCCAGCAGGACACTCCAGTGCTGACAAGAGGCAGCAGCCAACTCCTCTGTCTTTCCAGTGCTGAGATAGTTTTGCCCCACCAGAACAACAGCTCTTGGATGCCAATGTTAAGGGACAGCTACGAGGCATCCACAGATCTTGACTGCCAAATATTTTCTACCGTGGTGGATTGAGCCCTTGTCCAGATCCCTGTAATTCGGGGCATCAACTCTATTTCAAGGAACCAATTAGGAGAGTGCTTAAGCACAGCTTTTTTCAAGCCTTCCTTTAAACTAGAAGAGTGCTTAAGGCACTGTTCAGAAATGCATTGACTTCTATTGGTGAGATAAAAAACAAAGCCTTCGTGACAACACAGTTATGTTCCTCATTGAAAATCTGCATATGGAGCGAAAAGTCAGAGGATAGTAAAAAAAAAAAAAACTTTTAAAGCAAAACTTGGCTTCCACTGTTGGTGCCACAGTCACAAACATTTCAAAGCACACATTTATGCTGGATTTACTAACACTAATGGAAATGTGGGGGCACCTGTGCCTGTAACAGATACCTATGCATGATACTTACGAGAATTTGTATTATATCAATGCATTAACATAATTATATATAAAAATGCAAGTGATATTTATGCACTCAAATACCATTACTAAAGTTTACTAACAAAATGTTAACTTTAATGTGTCCCCTTGCTTCAGAGAAGAACTGTCTCCAGACAGATGGGTTTTAGCACTTCCTCAAAACTCCTTCTTAGCAGGGCCTTTGACAATTTCTGTTGAGTAATATTTATCAGTTTTTGCAGACTCACCTTTCTGTTTCCAGAGGATCCTGCTGTGAGTTTGATTGATAGAGTTAATCATTTTGCCAGCATTATCTCACAACTGCAGCACAACTTTCTGCTTAGCTTGTTGTTATCATGGATATTGAATTGGTATTGACAGTCCAGACACCAAAAAAAGAGGAATTTTCACATTCTCAGAATGTTAAAGTATATTTTAAAGAATTCCTCTGTCTTATTCTTTGAGACAAATTCTCTTTCCTTTCACGGAGATCTTGCATATTATATTTCTAGTAAATTTTAAAATAGGCAAACCTCCATCTTACAGAAAAAAACCCAAACATCAGAAATAGTTTAAGCATGTTGAGATTCGTTAGCTTGCTTGGACTGAATGCTTGGTGAGTGGATGTGTCCAGTGTCAAAGGTATTCTGTGATCTCCTTTGGTGAGCCACAGATACATTTTCTATTCTAGACTTCATCTTCTTTCACCCAGATCCTCACTTCAATCTCCAGCCGGAGCTCCGTGTGCCCTCAGGAGCTGCCACACCACTGGTGTCACCAGCTCCTGCTACCAGCAAGGACCCTAAAAGCCACAGGAGTAAGACAACAGCTTCTCCAGTGACTGAGACTTGGCCAGTGGGCATCACAGGACAAAGACAATGAACTAGAACCCAGATTCAGCTAAGAATGCACAGCACACATTTTGGTTTTGACATGAGGTCAAAAGGTCTGAGGAAAATCAGGATAATCAACACAACGTCACTTTGAAGGTGTTTCTTCTGGGATCCAAAGGGTTGATCAACCTGTGCATCACATGCCACATGTACAGAGTGGTCCAAATATATCTAAAGTAACTAAAAATTCTGTTTGAAAATCAGTAATAAGTAACCTACACTGGTAACTTTGCTGTGTGGCAGTAAATTACTAAAGCTGATTGTTTCTTTTAATTCTGACATTTTAGGAAATGGAGGGAATGTCACTGTGATTATTTCTTCTTTGCAAGGTATCCCCAGAACAAATATCCAGTGCGTACATAAAGAATAATCTCAGTTTTTATACTTTTAACCCCTAAATCAGTGGTGTTTACACAGACCCCACCCATTTTGAACAACTAAAAATGGCCCAGCATTTGAAATACAAAGCATACTTCATGCTGTGGCAGACACTTCCTTAAAACATTTATATAAAAGTTTACTAATACACAGAAGAGGTAGAGACAGATGAATATTTAAAATACAAATAATGAGCTGTACTTCAATGATATTCCTTTTTGCCTTCTCTTTCACTACAAAATTTATAATAAAAACCTTTTCTTTGACAGGCTTATAGATATTAAAGATGGTATTAACAGCTACTTTGAAAAATAAGAAAATACATTCGTGAAAGAGCTTTTATTCTCTTGTTACTGTTAAAATTTTAATCCTGTTCTGGAGAAGTGACATTTGAAAAGAGACAGAAGAAACAGCAGAACAAGACACCATTTCTGAAGAAGCAGAGAGGGAATAGATCTTCTGATCAGCCATTCCTGGGCCCTTTGTCTGTTTGCTTCCACCTTTCAAGTGCTGGGAGTTTCTCAGCAGTCCTGGAAGGAAGAGAAAAGGCAACAACTGAATTGCAAATTTAGTTTTTCAGGTGTTCGTCCTGGTTTTCTCGACACAATGCTTATGCTGTCATCAGTTTCTTCTCTTGGTAAGTTCTCTCTGTCTGGCTTTGTCAATAAGGTCATAATGTCTTTTAGAAATAGGAGATGGCAATTTGACTCTAGGAAGTAGTTTCATGCATCAATAAAATAATTTACATATTATTTCAATGCCTAAATGCCTTTTCTGAAAAGGACAACTTGAACATCTTATTTCCTCAAGAGCTTCTCCATTAACTGGGTCTACTTTGTTATACTGATAAAACTCCAGTAATTTCCAAATGCTGCTAATGGTATTTTCAAGTCACAGTCTAAGCAGGTATTTGCATTAAGTTCATCACAAACAGCTCGGCTCTAAAGAAAGTGGGGTCTTGTCATACACAGGGGACAGCAAGGAAGTGAGAGAGAACATATCCTTGGGATGATGGACTATGTTTATGCACTTGGTCACTTTTTCTTACAAAGCAGTGTAAATATGCAGGTTTTGCTTGTTTTACACCAGTCTTCTTAGTAACCTGTGAGCTTCTCAGCAGAGGATATAATAGCTCCTACTAGTTTACATAATTTGAAAGCAACTAGAAAATTTTATAAAATAAATAACAGGCTAATAAATACAAAACCAAAATATGTTTAGGTCAAAGAGTACATAAGCTGCCAACTGTTAATGGCTGGCAGACCCCTCTGACTAAAAGCTTGCCCAGTTAATCTGTTTTTTCCCAGGCATGATCTAGTATGGTCCCAGCCATTTAAAGCACAGGGCTGAATGGACACGTCTCTCATCTGGTCAAGCTGCTCATTTGTTCTTGTGGGAAAAAATATGTTGAAGTATTCTCTGAGGGCTTCTTTCTTTTTTTCAACAAATACAATGAAACTACCAAAACCAAAACCCAGCATGTTCTACAGATGAGTAACCACATTATCTTTCAGAAGCTGATTAGAATGGGTAATAGCAAAATAAAAGTTCACGAGTTTCTTAAACACTCTTCCCTAAGCAGACATCAGGTTGCCAGAGTTCTACTTCACAGCACTTCTCCCCTACCTGGCTTAATTTTTATTTCATGTCCTCATTGGAGGAAAAATCACCCACTTTTTCTCTATTTCTCTGTTCTCAATTAGGATTCCCCTCTCTGAGTAAAAAGTACACAGACATGGGGGCAGTGGTGGTGGTAGTGGTTACAGCTGTATGTGCATTCACTTTTCAGTGAGTTTTGAGAAGGGCAAATTGTGCTGGTTATTCTAAATGAAACACTGACACTGAAGTTATACAACTCAATTCACTTAAAACTCCACGGGAGCAAGATTTGCCTTGCCTTTTTCAGAAGTCTACACTGCACACACGTCATCATGCACTGTGCTGTGCCCAACTGATCCACTGCAAAGAGCAGCACAAACACAGCTCCCTTTCCAAGTACTACTGCCAACAGCACCTCTGTCAATTCTGCAATTTTCTTCTTAGAAACTATTTTAAAAGTAAATAATGCAGATGGCCTGAGTTGGCAAGTTCAGGGTTCTGTTGGGTTGTCAGTAGATGACTAGATGATTCCTTCTTATTGCTTTAATAGGATTATATCTGTGGTTTTCCAATTAAATGCAAACTGTATATTCGAGATGCTCCCACAATTTAGCTCTTGGTTGTTGTGATCTACTTAATCAGCTGTTCCAGTGATGGTTTCTGCAGTAGCCAGTAAAATGGGTATCTGGCTGCTAGACATGGCCATCATTAACAACAGAATAGGTCTAATGACAGTTTACATTTTTGTGCACCACCAGAGTTGATTAAATGAGTAATGGAATTCCTTTCCCTTTCAGAAAGGAAGCTCTCACCACAATTTCTTCTCAAATATACCAGGCCTCATTGAGGCAATGAATTTGAGTTCTCTGTGTTACAAGAACTTTTCAGGCAGAGTTCCTTTCTCATACAGATTTCACTACAACCATCATTAAGTTACATTTTATTACTTGCTTCCACACAAATATCCTTTTATCACGTTACCATTACCTAGAAGGGCAAACTTAATTTTAAACATCGTCTCAAACACTGGTGGGTTGTTATTTTTTTAATCTAAGAGAAAAAAGAAAAATGAGAATGAAGTTTAACAAACCTAGATCTCGCTGTTATTTTTCTTCAGTCATTTTATAAATTAAACTTATTCTACTTTATCTACAAGGCTTTGCAGTACAATGAGCAAAATGTAACTGCTCCAGATGTTGAGGATGTTTTGTGCACACTCAAGTGACCTGCTGAGTGTGCACAGCAAACCTGACACCTCTGATGGGTAATTCAGTGCTGCACCGCCAGCAGCGAGGGCTTTGCATACCTGCTACACCTCCTTCCTACAAGCCTTACAGTAATAAAAACACGAAACAGTGCTTTTGTTTCATGAAATGTTAATTCAGTAATGTACACTTTTTTGAAGGGTTTTCCGACCATTCATTGCACTGTTAGGATTTTGTTTTTCTTCTCTTTCATTCAAGCTGCTGTTTCTTGTGAAGTAAATTCTGTTGAAGTGACTGAGTGACAATTATTTTTAGTAATAACCTCATTGTTTCAGTCAAATCTACTGCGTGGTTAAACATCAGTGATTATTTGCACAATCCTTATAATGAAAGTGTCCTCAGTGTGCTGGCTGACTTTGCTATGTGAGGCCCAATATACACATTAATCATGTAGCTAATCTAGTTCTCATCTGACCTTGATTGAGTAAAACCACAATATTGCAAAGAAATTAGGTGCTGTGGAGATATTTTATCAGACTTAGAAATCTTTATTGCTACCTACTTTTTCACTTTGCAAAAGAATTGAAAGGTTATTGGATACTTCACCCATACTCAGCCTCTCACCTCTTTCTCCTCTCCGGTTATGAGTTACAGTCAGACATTTCTTGTAGGGCTTTTCCTTCTCTCTGAGAATTTCAAATTAACATTGAGAAAAACGGGTACTTTCATGAGGGTTTTTATTAAAAGACTCAGTTTCAGACAAGCATACAGTAATAACACTATGAAAGTGTAAGTCTACATGGCCAAGTCATAACCTGCTCCTGTAACATTCCCTTAGCTTGTTTAATATTAAAACACAGAGTCTCACAATCTTGAAGATTTTTATAATAAGAATATGGGGAAGGGGAATTTTCTCATTAATTAGAATACAAACACAAATATTCAACTGTGCTCTAATCTTTTTTACATGAATATTTATGGCTCAACAAGCATCATTTCAAAAGGAAGGGAGAGATGGGACAGGTTCACATGGGACACAAGCTCTCCTGGACTGCAGAACGAGTTCTTAAAAGCCCTACATATAAAACCTGCAAAGATAATAACTGGTACAGGAGGGATTAGGTATGGAGTAGAATAAGTGTTACTTAACCCCAAGTGTTTCAATTTAACCAAAATCCCCATCTCACACAGCAGCTGAAGAGGCTACAGAGACTGTAGGAGCAGCCCCAGCACCCTTCTTCCACTGGAGAGGCTCAGCCTCTCTGGTAAGGATTTATGTAACAGAGAGGAGCTGTTAAAATGCTCTAAAAATGGTTTCAAAATAAGAGCTTTTTTGACCTTTCAGTGATGAATACGAACTGAGAGATGCTAAGGTTTGCCCTCCCATGACGATAATCTTCTTGGAAACCCGACCAGTGTTCCTCCTTGCCTCAGGCAGGTGACAGTGGCAGTGATGACATGCGGTGTCACGCTATCAAAGTTGGACAGCTTTAACTTGGCACTGGAGGGCAATCTTTAGGCTTGCATCACTGTAGTGCAACCCCTGTATACTCCAAATGCTCCATTCCATGGGAGTTTATCCTTTATTACGTGCAGCATGGGTACTGCTCTCCCTTACAACCCTGTTCCAGTTTCCCTGGATGATCTGCCATCTACACTCATAAAAGCTACAGGGAGGATGCTAAAGACACTGTTGAAAAACGGACTAGGGAAAGATGCCAGTGTAAAGACAAGTCTGCAATGGAAGTTCTACCTGTTTACATACTGTTGTAATTATTTCAAAGCAGGTTATTTTAACATGATAAGTCTCCTCCATGTTGTGCCTGGTGTCTTGTCTCAAAGAGCAGAAAGTTTAATAGCTCTTTGCTTTCCCTACAACTATTTAACCTCCTGCTTGGGAAAAAAACCAACCAAAAAAAAAAAAGTTAAAAAAAATACATTTTCATATGGCAGCCTCAGGGTCCAGGTAAACTATGTTCAGGTCCCCGTGAATATTGGGCTTGATGGTCTTTACCTCAGCATAAACTCAAATGAGGTGTGCCCAGAAGCCATGGGATAAACTGCTCTTGAGGTGTGAGTGGAAAACAAAGTAAAAATAGGAAGAGCAACACAGAGAACCAAAAGAGAATAAAACAAATTTGGGTCAGAAAGCCCAGATAATTCATGATGATGTGTCAGTGGAGATCTGGTCACAGTAGATGACAGACCACATTAACATTTGCCCTTCTCTCACAACACTCAGACAAGTGGCTCCTGCCTTTCACTGTGGTGAAGATTTGACCAAGGCAGGCGGCAGCCTGAGCTGCAGCCCCAGTTGCAGTAGCCCAGTCTACAGTAAACCAAGCACACATTCAACTCAAAAATATATTCCTGAGCAAACACTGCTGGTTTCAAAGTTCCCAGTACTTACACATTTTTAAATGTCTATTCTATTCTCTTCACACTAGAAAAGGAATTGCCACTAAACACAGCCACCACTTCAGTCTGCTGCTTTCAGGAGCCTCAAATAAAATGTGCCCAGGAAACAGAAAGCAAAAAAGGCTTTTCAGCATGTGATCCTGATCATGAAACTGGACCTACAGAAACCAGGAGGGGCAAAAGCAGCACTGTATACAGTGCCATTCAAATGCTGTTGCTATTATTTACATTCTTATTTAGCACTGTGTACACACCAAAGAACAAAATCATTTTTATTGTGTCTATAAACAAACACATTCCCCATTTCATTTTTACTGCATCTCTGGTACTTTTAACTTCTAATACATATTTACATGGGTAATTAAGCATAGCTGCTTAAAAGATATTTTAAAATGGTAATTATCAACTGGAATTATTCCCAGAAGTAATTTCTAAAATCTGGGGCACTGCATTTCACTAAGTTTCAGTAGTACTATATGGTTTCCTGGGTTTTTTTTCTTAGCTAAATGTACATCAGAAGACTACTTGATCCAGATGAAATTGCTATGATAACCACAAATTGTGGCTTTTCCCAATTTATATTGCTTCTCTAGCAGTTTCAGAGAAAAATCTGACAATGCAGCTAAGACTGCAAATATCTAAATAAGAGACTTCCTACAGTTCAGAAAGAGAAAGCCAACAAGCACAACACTTGCTCCAAGATAATGCAGCATAGTACAGCAGAGCCATAGATTATTTTAAAATACCAGGAACTGATACTTGCATGCACATGAACAGCCCCTTCCTTCTCTAAAACTCCATATAAGCTGCTGTAGCTGACTCTTGACATTCAAATTTGAGACCAAAAGAAAAGTATTGTCTCTTGTTTCACCTACACATACTAAAATAGTCAGTCTCTTCTTCAATAACGTTTTAATGATCAAATTTCACTTAAAAGTCATACTAGTTTTGTCCCAGTGTTCTAACATTAATAATAAACCCAATTTAGAAGTTCCCCTGCAACATGGGATGAAAGCACCACAGTTTAGCAAGTCATCAATGCCCACAAAGCATGTGCCAAATTTACAGCATGAGATCCGTATAGCAGTCAGTAAACAGAAATGAGCAGACAGGTGGTTTCCTTTTTTTTTGAAGGGTCTTGGAAAAACTCTTTGCTGGCAGTGACAATCACTCCATGCCTCAATATGATTCAGTGATGAACCCCAAAAGGACTAATTAAACCAGATTTTCTTTGTGGAAGCTAGTCCTCTCATCCAGTCCTGTAAGTTTGTGATGCAAGATACTTTCCATCCCAGAACAAAAAGTGACCTCAGACAAGCCTGAGGATTTTACAGGTCCCAGAGTCAAAGTAAAGTCACGGAAGAAAAAACAGAAATGAAGAAATACAGGGAGACAAAGGTTTGGAGCTCTTCTATCGTCACTTCCCTCCTAACAATTCCTTGGCAAACACCAAGTAAAGCTTCCTATCAACCCAGAATCCTCCTATCAATCTGATATAATACCTCATGCAAAGTTTCAGCTTTATCTATAAAAATTTAGTTTGCCTTCTTCAGGCAAATGAGGATTTTTGGAGTGGAAAAGTACCTTTCACCTTTATTACAGGTATCACAGCACTTGCCTTTTACTATAAGATAATAATTCCCATTTTAATAAGATTTTCCTGAGAAATAATCAGTTTACATCTCCGTAGTTTGGAGTAGCCTGCTGATATTTCATCTTGCATCATCCTATAGGACAACTTTTCTTCATGCTGTGAATTTCCTTTCACATTGAAGCGCTTTTTATAAAAAAAAATCTTTTCCTTGTTCCCCATAAATATGCATTATAAAACAGTCCTTAACTGCATAACCATATTCCTTAAAAAAAAATTGCCACCTCAGTAAATGGTTTAGATTAAAAATAAGAGATATAGATATTGCTTAAGCCATCACAATTTTGAAATGTCCTAAATCCCAGTGCTTGACTCAGCAATCTCATTAATATTCTTATTATGCTTTTGTGTGCAAGACCACACTGTGTTTACTTCAAACTTCTTGATAAAAACATATTTCTGCATACATATATTATCAATAATAATAATAATCAATCACCCTCTCTCTGGTCTATACCGTTTATTGAAAAATGACAGGAGTATATAAATCAATCTCCTAGTAATTTCTAACTGCATAATAATTATAAGTGGCTAAAGATCATGTTACCTAAAAATTATTCACTTTTATCCCCAGATCTTTTCACATTTGAAGGTTGGGCAGAGATAACCAACTATTAGCTTTCTCTCAAGACTATTTTTTCCTTCATTCTGATAGGAACCTATGCAGATTATCCCTAGGAGAATCATTAGCTGTGGCCCCAGGTGTATTAGGAAAAGCACCAAATCCAAGAGGAGTCTCCTATGAAATTTCCAAAGTAGGCTCAGTTTACACTGTTCCCATGTGAAATATCACCAGTGTCCCATGCATGGGTTTCTCACAGAGGCCCTCCTCCTGCCAGTCTTTCCCAAGACAGTCTACTACTACTAGTTACTACCAGGGGAAAAAAAAAAAGGCGTTTAGTTTAAGACTGCAGATTTAGAAATGTATCTCTGCACACTGTCTCCTTTCTCCCCATGTCCCTCCAGTTGTTAATCCTTTTTTTTTTTTAGATTATAAGTTTTCCAAGAAAATGCTGTAAGTTTATATATCCTAACTTTAATTGGTCACTAGGCACAACCACCGTAACAAACCATCCCTGAAAACCTGCTTTGGAGACTTACTCTGCAGCCACAGCAATGAAGAATTTCTTTTACAGAGCTCCCACAAGACAGGATTTATACCTAAGCATCTGCTTTTGTTATCACAGATTTCTGTATGAAACATTTCCATCTGAACATGGGTGCTTTTGCTATTTCAAAGTAATTGACAGCTGGATGGTTCACTATTTCTATGGTTAAATTAAATTTACCCAAGGAAATAGGGCTCGCACCTTCTGAGTGCCATCGTGATAGATTCATACCTTTTTCCTCATGGCATTTTGGAAATATTATGGCATGCTACATAAGAGAAGGATTTTTTTAATGTCTAGCAAATTAACTGATTGTTAATTACTTTTGCTCCTTCATCAAGGTGTTTTGTTGGTTGCTTTTCCAGATGAATTATTTAATTCAAGTATTGATCAAATGAAACAGATTTTAAGCAGCCTTAAATTACCCCCTTAGTTCTGTGCCTTATGAGCTACCAGGATGTGGAACACCAACTACCAGTGTTCTACACTGACACCAGAGCCTGGTGCAAGGCAGCAATTTTAATGCATTTTTCACTGCAGGTTCAATTCTTTTCCACATTTTCTTGGTGTCAAAAATATACTACAGTCAATTTTCTCAATATTAAATAGTTCTAAAAGAACAGAAAAAGACCTGATTAGCTGTTCCTTAATATACCCCGTGTTAGCAACATAAATGCTTTAAAACTTCAGTCTCAAAATGCAGCAGATAGAAACATCTTTCATCATTATCTCTAAAAATCAATAGAAAAAGTTACCTTATGTTATTTTAAGTTATCAGGCAAGAAGATACATCAAAAAGTTGTATGTATCCTTGAGGTCAGAGCCTTAAAGGACACCTGAAAAATCTCAACAGGAAATTTCTGTAGATGCAGTCATTTATATTTTGCTGTGGGCAAAGGAGCCGTGCACTTTCTAACAAATCAATGCAAGCCAAACCAAAATTAGCAAATTGTCTGATCTGACAAAACCAAGTTGAACAGTCGCCTTCAGGAGGAGAGAGCTAGCAAAGCTAATAATGCAATTTACTCTGCTGCTAACAATCAGTTGTGGCATAATGGTGGGACTCGATCTTAGAGGTCTTTCCAACCTAAATGATTTTATGATTCTACAATGTACAAAATATTAAAACAAAATATTATGAAATTTTAAAAATACTTTCAAGTGTCTCTTTTGCAGCACGCTCCCCCCACTCCTACTGGGATCACACTGACTAAAAGACAAGTTCCTGGGATTTCTTGTCCCCTGCTGAGCTCTAGAGGCCACTGGTCAGGCAGAGAGAGGAAAGGTCACCAAGCAAGGCAAGAGGAAACCTCAAACAGAAAGCTCTGCACTGAGTGATGATATCTGTGTTCTTCTACTGTGAGAGCAGGAGAAATACCTTACAGCCCACCATAAACCAGGCTCTTCCCAGGTCACAGGCTTCCCACCCAGCTCTCCGTGTGGAAATCAGCAACACAGCTGCCTCCCCAGAGCAGGTACCACGGCTGAGCTGATGTCAGCAGGACTAGTGCAGCACCTGGGTGGAGACAGAACAGAGGATCTGTGTGGGGCAAGACTCCTTACTTACACCCCAGGATGATTTGTCGTGGAGTCAATTAAACATTTGTATTTCAACTCTACAGGGGTTTCAAGAGTCTTCACAGATCTACCTAGCAAGGAGATGGTGTCTGGAGGAGACAAGGACTCTATGGAATTCTACCATCTCACTTCCACAGCTAATACAGTCTTCTTGGACAGAAAGAGGAGTGTAGGGGGTGGGTTTTTCTGGGGTTTTGGTTGGGGTTTTTTGTTTGTTTGTTTCTTTGGGTTTGGGGGGGTCTTTTTGTTGGTTGGTTGGTTGGTTGGTTTTGCTTGGTTTTTGTTGCTTTTTGGCTGGTTGGTTTAGTTTAGGTTTGGGGTAAGGGGTTTTTTGGGGGGCTTTTGGTTTGGTTTGTTGTTGGTGACTTTTTTAACCGGACCACTAAGTAAGCTCAATTTTTTTAAGAGCAATTCCAGCACTTACAGAGCAATTCACCTGGAGCTGAGTGTGACCATTTGCCTGGAGCTGCAAGATCAGGAAAATCATTGGTGTGACCTTGATATCATTTCTACTTGAAGAAGTGTTAACAGGCACTGAGATTTCTCCCCACAAACGATTCCCTTTTGGGCAGAAACTCTCCACTGCAGGAAGCTACATTCCTCCTGATCTGGATTCCTAAAGCAACTGAGGGCACTGGCGTACAAGCACTGCAGCCTCAGGGGAGTCCTGAGGAGCAGAAAACATGATGAAGCTTTCCATGTTTCATTCTGTAATAGAGCAGCTGCAAAAGTGGAGAGACTACTGCTATATGTCATTCAGAAATAATATCATCCAGACTGCTTTGTGAAAAGGTATAATGCACATATGCTTCTTGAATGATAATAATCTATTTTTCTGTTCAAAGTTTGCTGTGAATCCAAAGTGGTGCTTCTACCAGCATACTACCCATCACAATTTTCATGCACAGGCTCTAGATGCAGCACGTGCTTATAGTAAGTTATATTTAATAGGTCATAAGCAATGCTATTTTTATTTTTAAATGTACTGCATGTTATTCTCCATCTCTTCTCCTGACTTTTCATTTGCAGATATAATTCCTGATATTTATATTCATATTTAAGATAATGCAAGTGTCAGGCACAAATGCATTATACCTGTTGTCAACAGGCTAAGCTGTGGACCAGGTTATTGTTTCTCTGATTAAAAGCAAGATGAATACATGCACCAGAATAACCTATTCATTTGTTACAATTCCATATCACCAGGGCTTTTCTTCAACCTGTCAGATGAAGTGCACATTAAATATTAGCAGATTTAAATCTAACATGTTAGGAGTTTCTTTTTATGCTCTTTTTCAGTAGATTTTGCTTCAGCTCATTACACACATCAACACAGTAAACTGTGAGATATGCTGCTATATGTAGTGAACATATTCTCCCCGACACAGAATGCTAATCTATTCTCAGGATTAAAAACTCTTAGATAATACAATATAGAGGCACTGATTTATTTTCTTTCTATCCCCCTCCACCCCCCCAAGAACTGCTACAATCCCCCACCCCAAGAAACTCTCAACTTGCCAAAAATCAGATGGTCTTCTCAACACCTTTTCAGCTTTTCCCTTGCCAAGTTCAATCAAAATTTTTATTTTCACGGTTATCGTCATTTCAGATCTCATAAAAATGCAGTCAAGGAGGAAAAAGTCTTAGACTTATCTACCAATAATAGCTGGGTCATCAAACTAGGTTACAAAGAGAAGGTTCCCTTTTGATACATTGGTGGAACAGCATTGAGAGATACAATCATAAAGCTGGCAGGGAAAAAATAAAAGCCCAACCCTAGAAAGACTGGGCTGGATTCTGCTTTGGCATAACTAGAGAACTTTGACCAAATAAGTGGTTTAAATACAGAATTAAAGAAATAAAAGCTGTTTTTCAGTTCATACAGAAGGCCACAAATCAGTGGACTCAGTGCTCTCACACACACATGGCAAGAGACTCATCACACCCTGCCCTCTGCTCTCTCCCACAGACAACTCCATCCGAAGGGCAGGGACAAATGACCTACTCCTCAGTCAGACCACTTATTCCATAATATTCCCAGTCACGCACACTGAGTGAACTGGCTAAAGAAATGTAGTTATTCAGCAACTGATTCCCAACCAGATTTTTTAGCACCCGCCAAGGATATGGCACAAACCAAATATTTGAGAGTACTGTGATTCTCTCTATGTGCAACATCAGAGCTATGAGCTAGCAGATGTCTAAGTAAATTTTATTATTAATGTAGTAGATAATTTTGCTTAATAATAATAACAATAATAATAATAATTTTGCAGAATTCCAGCTGCAAAATTCAAAACTGGCATAAGATTTTGGGTAATCAGGCAAGTTATAAAGCAACCACCCCAACAATCCCCAACTCTAGGTACAGTTCTGTGTGCATGCCCACTCTTCTTGATACCTGGCCATCAGTTGCTAAATCATTCGGATATACAGAAGTTACACTATTGCATAACAAAAATATTCCCATACTGAACAAATCCAAACTGACAGCCACAACATAAACAGCAACCTCTCTTTAGGTTCTGTTCAGTCCATATCAGTGTGGGGGGGGTGGACACTCTACTTATCTCTTGGCATTTCTTGTCACTCACTGTAACAAAGGAAATTACTTTCTCAAAATGAAGCCAAAGTTTCAAAGTCAGAAGTACCTGATGCCAGGATCTTTACCTGGCCAAGTACAAAGTGGTGTTCTTAAATCAAGGCGGGTCTAGCTCTTGGTTTGTGGCTCATACCCATCCCTGCTACTCTCAGCCACGCCACTGACACATCTCCAGATTCACAAAAGGGATCATTTCAACACACATGCTAGAAAATAGATGGCACAGCACTGCTGATGCTGCAGTAACTGGAAAAATGTTCGCTATTGCTCAGCTGCAGAATAATGTTATTTTTAGACAGAAATAAATCCAGCTATCGCTGAAAATGGAATCTATAAAAAATGCTGAACCTCTGGTTTGTTTTATTAAATCCAATCCAATAGGAAGTCATGCATTATGATGCAGATTTCCCGCAAAATACCTCTGTGCAGAAGCACTGAGTAATGAATCTCTACTCTTATTCTCAATATGCGGTTCTGGCACAATATTCATGAGTGCTGATTGCTTATTCATCTGATTTTTTAAGATGAAATTGTAGGATTGCATCCTGGCATCCCTTCTGAGCACAAAGGCAGAGAGATTTCAAGAGGCTTTCAAATCCAGAGGAATTTCTCCCCTGAGAAAGGAGGCCTTACTCTTACAATGTTTAAACCCTGCTTTGTAGACAAATAGGAATAACATCTTTGATTGATGTATATAAACACATATAAACCAAAAATTTATTCTCAGTCTAGCTGATATTTTAACAGTCATATTATTATTAGCTGAAATTAAGTAACACAGAAGGAAGAACTAAAAAAAATTGTGCATATAAAAATATTTATCTTTCTGGAGTTAGCTTCCCTGCTCCTCTGAGTCCTTCAGCCAGGAACTACATTCTGGCCTTGATGTGGTTGCAGAGCTGCCACCATCACCAGTCCTTGGCTGAGGGGAATAAGATGCTCATGATGACGGTTTCTTCTTCCTCACTCTGGGACAAGCTCAGGGCAGGGTTTTTTCAATATGGGTTTGCTAGCATTTTTATATTTATTCTTTTTCTATCAGTTTGCAGTTTCACATTACATCCAGATTTATTACGTGATACACTTCATGGATGTTGGGAGCTATTGCTTTGTTCTTAAAGCCAGTTTTGCCCAGGTCTGGGGGTTTGCATCTCTTTGCGTGATCATGGTCAAGTCACCTACATGACCCTATTGCACTTTATGCCTGTGCATCTCCACGTGTCTCCTGTCTCTCCACTCTCCTCCACCTTCATTACCACACCAGGCCTGGACTTCTCTATATTATGTCCTTTGTGAGCTCCAAATGTGACAAAACCATAGTGGCACCATACAAGGGCTACAGACTTGCACCATTCTCACTGCCTCCTCTCAGCTGCAGGACACACATTATACCAGGAGGGACAAAGCACAGAGAAAAGAAGAGCTGGAAGCAACTCACAGTACGGTTTTCCAAGGCCAATGTCTTCAAGCCATTTCACATAACACAAACGTGGTACACATGGAACTACAGATCAGCTTTCCAAAACAGCAACAGTACTGATGGAGTCAAACAGCATTCTTGAGCTTGCATTTAATTAAACCAGTATCTCCCTGCCAAACTCTCATTTGGTGTACAACAAAATAACCAATAAGCAGACCTGCTTTAATCTTTCAAATCAAACCTCAGTACTTCAGTATAATTTTGCCCACAAACTACCCTTGTTTCACTCCAAGTGTGACCAGCACAAAGTCCAAATTTATCCGCTGTAAGAAAGGCTCTCCATAAAGAAAGATTATTTTCTCATGCATTCAGTGAGATGAGTATAGCATATTTTACTACTAGAGATTTTAGTATTTGAACAACAAGGAGAGGAGTGAACAGCAACACACTCCACCGCACACAGGCCTTGCGGCTGTTCAGCGTCTCATTTATCAGTGATGCTCAGATGATTTCCAGCAGCGTGACACAGACTCCCCTCTTCGTGTAACGCATCTGTTTTCTAATGTACTATACATATTTAAAGTATGCCATTCAGATGAGGCACCTTTGTTATAGATAATTATAGATAATTGAGACCCAGCTCCATGGAGAAGAAGCTTCTGCACCTTCACAGTTAGTGACAAAGAACCTTCAGCAACAAAAGCAAAACTGCTGCTTTAAAACTTGAGAACCAGCATGAAATAGGAGTAACTGTAATAGAATTGAAACAGAGTTGATAAAGATTAGTGGTGTAGTTAAGAAAACTGAAGTTCCTTTCAATGAAGAAAAGACAGTAGTAACATATCTGCCATATTTTCTAGTGATGAAATACTACACATTTCTTCCCTGCATACTAAATGGAATCCAGAGATATGAGTAGACCTAGGTAAATCTCATTCTTTCATAAGGGTGTTGGGGTCTTTTAGACAGTATTTTTATTATTTCTACCCAGTCTTTCCTACATTTTGCTATCTCTCTCGTGGTCTTGGTTCCAGAAGCAATTTTGAGGGCCATTAAAACTCTATTTGCCCCAGTACTGCAGTGCTCCATTGAATGCCAGCCTCAGTGAGAATCAAGCAAGAGCCTAAATTGACATAATTAACTTCCCAACTGAATCCTTTAAGGTGCGGTTGATAGTGCAGCACAGTTTGAACAGCAAAAAGGTTAATGAGACATCTCTAATTCACACCCACACACCAGCCTGGAAGTTACACACTCCAAGACTGCCCATATTCTCATTTTTAGCCCACTTTAGCTTTATGGACAACCTCATATGATAGTCCATTACACTACCATGCAGGATATATTCAGGGACAGTGCAGTATTTTGGACTATGATGTAGAATCTTTTGAATTTGAGGACACTAAAAGGTGTCCTCCTTTAACATAATTTAAATATAATCTTGTTTATCTTCAGACGTTCTATGCTGCACCAGCTTAAGAAGGTGGCAGCTCTTAATTAAGTCTTCTCTGCATCTTGCTTTCTGTTGTCATAGAGCATGATACAGCACTGGAGTATCTTTCACACATGCTGCTGCAGGTTGCACAGCTGCAGCCTGAAAAATCTGTTAGCCTTCTCAGTTTGTTGGGAATTTTTGCCCTGGGTATAGATCCACCCCTTCCAGGTCAGCCTGAGAAGTCTGAGCAAGTGGGACTCAAAATTTAACTTAATTGGAAAGTGAACTCCTAGGACACTTGGCTTTTAGTGATGGCCAGCTTTCAGATTTGACTCAGTTTTATCTTGTGTGCCTTGTACACACAGAGGCCACAGAATCCATTAGAGAGGGAGCTCCCAGCTCTGCTCTCAAAAATGCACAGTTGCACTGCTGTCCCATTCCCCCATCCTCTTCCAGCTCCAAGAGCTGATGTGCCTTAATGATACCCAGCCCATGCTTAAATCTCATCATTGACAATCGTCCTGGTGCAGGAATTAAACCCCACGCTGCTCCAGTGAGAGGGCAGTTCCAGGCCTTTGGGGACGCCCCCGACCCTGCTGCCGCGGTTCGTCACCCACCATCGCGGGGGCCCACAGGGGACAGCTCTAAAGGCGCCTTGCAGGGCACCACACAGCACCAGAGTGCTCCCATCCCTCCCGGGACAGAAGGGACCTGCGAGCCAGCCCGGGCAGAGGGCTGCTGAGGCGTGAAAAAGAGCATCCCTGCTAAGCAGGGCTGGCTGAGGATGGGCAGTGA
Source organism: Platysteira castanea (assembly GCA_013397175.1). Classification (NCBI taxonomy): domain Eukaryota; kingdom Metazoa; phylum Chordata; class Aves; order Passeriformes; genus Platysteira; species Platysteira castanea. The sequence continues at coordinate 91,177 of VYXC01001161.1, forward strand.
CTTTAACACTGAAGAGCTGCTGGGCCTGTGCTAAACCTATAGAACAATTATGTCCAATGGTGTATGGAAAGGTTATTAGCAGCAGTGAGGGCTGAAACTTCACACAATTCACCGGATGACACCTTGAGTCTCCACCCTGGCTTCCACAGCTCACCAAATCACCCCACTGCAATTCACTGGAATACTAATGAGTATTTTAAAACAAATTACAGGCTTCACATTCATGAAAACCAGTGTTAAGTTACGGGGAAATCTCTGCGTGTGTGCACGTGAAGTGAAATAAAAATGTTCAGAATTTTAGACTGCTAGAAGTGTAATACAGGTTTGCTCACATAAAATCAATAAAAGAGTGTTTAAGTATTCACTAAATCATCTTCACCAATTAAAAATGAGACTATTCTGATAGGTCTGATTTGTATTCTAAGTGTGTTTTGCACAATTACTCAAGCCTTTGAAAAGACATAATGAGAAAAATTACTGACAAAGAAGAAAATGCACCAAACATAAATGACATTATCTTCACCTAATTTAATCAGCCATTCCCAGACAAGAAAAATATCAAAATAAACTCATACTCTGCTTTTTCTTTACCTATTATTTCCCATTGAGTTTCAGGACCAAAAAACACTACTAAAAGCATTTCAAATTATTCAAATGCTATTCAGTTAAAAAAGAGCATCCAAATAAGAAGGGAAAAACTAAGCTGTACTACAAGAGAGAGCCAATATGAAAGCAAGATAAATCCTTACTGGAAGACATTACACATGGTATAACCAATGCCATTTATGTTGTATTAAAAATCAGCTTCAGGTCTAAGGGCAAAAGAAGCCAGGTGAGTGCCTGACTGGTTTCAGCTGTACTTAGGGCAGAAGTTCAGCACATGCTCATTGTTCTTCTGAGCCTGTCCCACTCCATGATGCAGGACACGGGACCTCTGCACCTTCTTGTCCTTCCTCCAGTGGGGTACCTCCTAAACCTTCAGAAGGTTTGTAAGAGTGTAGGACCAGCAGCAGCTGCCAGTCCCCTGTTCTCCTGCACTACAATTCTACTCTCGGACACAAAGTAAAGCATTCAGAAAGGTTCGGGGCAAGTCCAGGGCTTTTCCAGTAAGTTTCAGAAGATGATGCCCTATTTGAGGTACAGCCTTGTGGTCCGCTTAATCCTCCTTTACAGATATGCATGGACTCACCATTGCATACTACATTCACATATTTTTGTCAATAGAGATCAAAACTATTTTAATAAAGTATTTGAACAAACTCTTTCTTTAATTTCAAATCAGTTTTGGAAGCTTCAGGCAATTAACCAGGTTAATTGTACAACTGCAATGAGACAACTGCAATTTAATACAATACATGCCAATTCATAATGTACTTTCTAATCAACAGCTGCAGCTGTAAAAAAATTTTGGATTTTTGTTAAGAAAGATAAAAATCTTGTGGGCTATACAAGTTCCAGGTGCTGGTCTGCCTTCCAGTGGAAGGGTAAGTTTATTACTGTTGCAGACAAAGGCTGTCCTGTTCTTCCTTTCTTCATAAATGACAGAAATAGTTACATCACTTTTTTTTTTTTACCTCTGAAGTAATTAACTGTAACTTCATCAGTTGCTTTACAACCCCTTTAAAATTCTGAAAAATCTGCAGCAACAGACCAGAATTGGGGTGCTGAGTTTGCAGCCACCTCCCTGCACGGCCCAGCTCTGTGCCAGAGACACCCTCTCTGATCCACTTGCAAATCCCCTCTCACATCACCTCGCGCGGTGCCTGTAGCCCTCCACAGCAAGGCAAACCACAGCAGAAGTTCATTACCACACTACTCCAGACTGAAAACTGCTGCTCTTCAGGACCTCGTTCATGAGCTGAGCAGACATCCTTGCCTCGGGGTCAGAAACATCCATCAAAACGGTGGAGCAAATGGCTGGGGACAGCAACAGCATCTGTTGTCAGGTCTGATCCTCATCCCCTCCCGTGTGTCTCAGAGCCTGAATTCTCCGATAGGGTTTGGGTTAAACCAGAAAATAACTTTGTGCCTACAACATCACGGCAAAGTCACCAATTTCCAAAAGGGCCGTTAGCTTCTGTTGAGCAAATTAGAACCAAATCACTGAAATTTATATTCATGCCCTTCTCCATTTTTCTAGTATTACACCAAAAACAACGAAATATTTGAGATGACTCCTAGACACTGACTATTAGAAACAACGCCTCTACAATAAAGCTCCATTTAAGAAAATACTAAAGAACACACACTAAAATAGCTTAATTTGATAGTAGGAGGGAATAGTAAGAAAATTCAGAGGGACGATGACTGAGGGTAGGCATGTCTGCTTTGAAATCATACACTTTTAACCACTGTGATCAAATACACTCAGTGACAAGCAAATTAAGTGTTATTTCATTTTGGAGAGATATTTGGAGATCAAATATTCTAAGATGAGGTAGCTTGAGCACCTTAATGAACTAGCTAGTTACTTGAAATTTACTTGGAAAGGCACCAGGAAAGGCACCAGTTTGCTGTCAGAAGCAGTCCATAGTCCATAGATCTTCACCTAGACTTCAGCCTAGCATTTAATATTCCTTTTAGCCCTTACTAGAACTGGAGGTAGGTTTTTATCTTAACATGGCTGAAAAACAGTTGTTCTGCTACTGGAAAATGAAACAGAAGAATAAACAATAAGATACTAGAGCAAGGAATTCTTTTGCAGATTCATTAGGTTTTGGCTTTCAGCATAAAGATTGTAGTGTACTTTCCTTAGGGAAGCAGAACTACCCATCCTAACATCAGACACACCTAATTTTGTGGGGGGAAAAGAATTGCAGATCATTCCTAGAGCTCAGAGAACCTGAATTTTGCTGATTAAATCCTGTTAAAAACTCATTCCCCTCAAAGGACACTAAGATCTCTTGCAAAGCTTGAAATATATTCAAGTGAATTTTTATATGCTTCTATACATAAAGGCTGTATTTTTCAGAAAAAAACTATCATTGATTTTATCAAAAAATAGTTTCTGTATTTTTTCAATTGCTTTGCAGGAAAAATTTCCACAGAATCACTGGTTTCTCCTGGTTGAACTCATTTCACAGAATCACAGAATCACCAGGTTGGAAGAGACCTCCAAGATCATCGAGTCCATTTCCCCCATAAGATAACAAATTTATGGGGTTTTGCCTGCAGGTAACAATATACGATGCACGAGCTTTAACTTTCCCAAATGGACAATGTTTATATCATTGAAAGTCCTCATTTTTAAATCATTCAACTAAAAGGCCAGTTCCATGTAATTTGTAACCTTGCATGTGCTGAGATTGCCTCAACTTTGCTCGATTATCTCTGATTCTGCCCAAAGCATTGTCAGAGGGGAAAAAAGCCTTGATTGCGTCCCGCTGCTTGTCTGCAAGGACACCTCTAGTTACATGCAAGGAACCTTTGAAGTCAGGACACTGACTGAGAAAAGTATTTTAGAACATACTTTTAAAGAAGATTTATATATTTCCAGGGTACAGAATGCGCCCTTTTAGGTCAAATTTCTTGGTTCTTCTGACTTGTAGGAAAATACCACCTCGTAAAGATGTTTATGATGGCAGAAAGTTTGCCCAGTGTTTCCTTGCTGCTTAAGTAGGTGCCAACTACCTCAGAGGTCCGGGTTTTGCCAAAAGAATAAAGAAACGGGTCAACTGAAAAACCTAACTCAGGAATTTTACGAAGATTTGGTTTGGCCATCTTCTCCAGCTACTTATTTTGGCCAAGGCTGAATACCAGATTCCAGCTTAATAAAACAGGATTGAATCAATATTTTTTTAATGTCTGAGTGAAATGAAAAATCAGGAGCTGGGACTAAAAGTTTCATAGCACATCGTGATAGAGTGGCAAAAGGTAAATTCCATGTTGTGCAAACTTTACAGTTCTATCACGTGCAAGTCAGAGTACTCAGAAAATGAAACAATAGCATGAACAATGATTACAAACAAATATTCCAGACTACTAGATGTTTTTAAGAGATCTAAGTATGTAATATCTACCAGCCACAAAAACCTCACGGAGTACAAACAGATCAGATAGCAGTGGGAGATCAAACACAGAGATATAAGCAACCTCTCTCTCAAATATATATTTGAGATATATTGCTTTCTTAACTTATGGTATTCAGTCCAGTCCTTTATTTTCCTGTTTTCAGCCTTTCATACTTTGTCTCAGAATTAATTTTTTATCTGCTAAAAGCATCTTCAACACTGCGGCCTGTGCTGCTTGCACTCTCTCCCACTCACTGAAGCTGCAAGGGATGAAGGAGTTCATCCAATGTGCAAGAGATAGATTATACATTTTTTTAATTAAAGCTAAGTCACAGTAAGTGATTCTTTTCTGTGAGCCTGATAAATACACCTGTGAGTGGCAACGTGAACATCTGGCTGCTGTTCTTGTTTTATAGAAGATATTTTTATATGAAACATGATTAATAGAAAAAGGGCAGCAAATAATTACATAAAACAATTATATAAGCAATAAATAATAATAATGTGTTGGTATGGTCCTATTTTTAGCAGTAGGAATAGAGCTTTGGTTTAAATAACTGTAAACATGAAGTACTAGGAAAGCCTTAAGTTAAAGCTTCAAACTTCAGTAGTTTTTCAGTGTAGCATAACTCTTCACCCTTTGAATTAATAAAGCTCTTAATTAGCAGCACTAGGGCATCATTTTAGTCAGGGTGGTCTACCCACCATATGTGCCAGGCAACAGGGACCACTCCCAGAGGCCAGAGGCAGCATCTCTTGATGGAGATGGGTCACGTCCTTAAGGAAAGCTCATCTCCTGCCACCTCCTTGCACCTGCACATGCAACAACAGCTCTGACCGCCTGCCCAGTCCCACCCCACAAATTCTGGTCACAGTCCTACCAGCCAAGTATGTGCATGTTCTGCTATAATTATTCCTGGTTTTATTTGGTCTTACAGAAGGTCTTTTTTTCCCTTTATTTCTGTTTCATTGGAATTACCATTTTCCACTCTTAGCATCAACTGTATGTATTATATTACTATCACTATATATATCACCATATATCACAAAATATTAAACAATGTTATTTACATTAAAAATTACTTTCATACTTTGTTTGAATTTGAAAATTCTAAAATTTAGTTTACCTCCTAATTATGAAATCTTGAGAATCACAGTACACAAGTAAAATCAGTCCAAGAAAAGGTTCTCAATAAGCAATTACTGCCCCACAAAAATTCAACTGCAGTTTAAGAACATATTATTTTAATGGGTTTTTTTTCTTCCCAAATCCTGAAAAATTTCTAGCAGGATGTTTTCACATCCTTAATAGCCCTAACGTTGTTTTTCAGATTTCTCCCCCATCACACTACTATCAACTTGTTTGTATGAACTAAAATGATTATTTCCTCAGAATGCTGCACAGGAAAAACTCAAGACAAGACAGCTGCTATTTTTACTACAACGAGATCATACAAAAGCACTGCAAGTTAGAAAAATTACTCAAAACGGTAATGCAAAGTCAGTGGGGAACCAGCTCACTTCATTAAACATCTGCATCAGAAGTCTCAGACTCACAGAAATTAAATTGGTTTACTGTAATCCATAATATTTACTATAGCACCAAGTGTATTCCCCAAGATACAGGAAGGGAGCAGAAATACAGAATTAGAAACTCAAGACTGCAATTGAAGAGCTTCCTGTGAAGAAAGTCACCAATTTACAGATCAAGACAGTTGTGTGCAGGTATATTGAGTGACCAGATCCCTTAAATTACTTCCACTAAATACTTGAAATAACTGTTTTTTCCCCTCTACTCATAAAAACTCTAAACCCTGCATTTCTGTAGACCAGCCAATTGCAGAGGACAAATTTTCAAGTTCAGGAGAAACCTCACACCAGTGAAGTTTAAGACTGAACATGATGTGTATGCACTGTTCTTGCAAGGTATCTCTAGTCCATAGCTCTGGCTGGGACCATAACTTGGTGCTAGAAACACCTTTGTTGGGGAAGATAACAGCTTAACAGGAAAGTCTCAAAGATATGTGTGTCTGGAAGAAGGATCTCTGGATATGGAAATTGAGACTGACATAGAGATGAAAGCCAGCTTTGATGTAGAGTTCTGCTAGACCAGAGATTTTGGGTAAACTAAAAGGACAGAGGTTGAAGATAAGTTGGAAGGAAGTTTTTGTGACTAAAACCAAGGGTCTATTTGACCACAAACAGAAAGCATGTCTCCTACCAAGTAAATAAATCTCAAGAAGAGCATAAATAGATAAGAAACATAGTTGTTAACCAAATTGAAAGATACCACGGGTAAACAAAATATAGTATAGCAAACAGAACAAAATCTGGGAAATTACCACTTCAAGAGAACATCTGTAACCTACCTTCCTGACTAGATAAGAATGATTATTGTATGGTAGTGATAGAAGTTGTGTGTAGTGATGATTTGATTATCATGTATTAAGTTACTCAGCAAAAAGAAAAGTATATAATGACTGTTAAACCAAACAGAAATCGGTTTCAGGGGCTTCAGGGCTTCAGGCTTTGGGCTTCAGGGGCTTCAGGCTTGAGGCCGAGCCTACATGCTGCAGCTGAGCAGCTGTAAGGCAAAGCCCTGTATGCCCAATACCCTGGCATGCTGTCACTTTGACTATGCAATAAAACAGCATTTTAAAAGCAGCCTGAAGTCCAAAACATCCTTCTTTGGCTAACTTTCTCCTATACACCTTCACAATTATAGGATTTCCTATAACTGAGAGGCAGAGAACGTCGCAGGGATCATCACATTTTGCTTATCAGAAAGCACAGAGATAACAAGTCTCAGGAATTTTCTCCTCTTCCAGGTGACCAGCTACTGCAGTAGTGCCAGGATGCAGGCACAGAGCCAGCTGCAGCCTAGGGCAGATGCCATCAAATGCCCCCCCTGAGCAGTACTTCCATTGCATCCAAGGACAAACACGGATCCCCTTACCAAGCCAGTTTTCAAGTATTTCCCCCAGCAGCTCAACAGTTGAATCATCCTTTCCTTTCAGATGAACATCACAGCTGGGCACACAGAACTGAACAAAGTGCCTGGTTCTGTACATGGACAGTCCCCCAAAATCCAAAGGACATGGATCTCATCTCGTATTCTCTTGCCTTGACCGACACACAGTGCTTGAAACATAAAGAAACTTGTATAGGAAAATCTGTTGCAGGGATAAATTTGCTACCTGCCTACTCAGTAAAACATAAGTGCTTAAGGCAGATAATGAGAAGTTGTTCCATCAGGGAAGAGTAGATTATTAAGTGATGCTGTAATTTTTCCTTAATTAGTTGGTTAGGCATCTGCAACTTAATCTTGCTTGAACCCCAAGGAAGCATCCTCATTGGGCATAAATACCCTCAATTCAGTTACTACCACGTATTACCTCAATACACCTGTACAATAACATTCATGCACTTTTCACACTCAGAGTGAGGGACCATAACACAAATGCTATTTTCAAAGTTTGCCACTTGCACATCAGAACAATGGTGACAGAGCATTACCATCCCAGCACACTAAGCACAAATATAGGAAATCTTCTAGTGATATTTCAAAGATATTCTGGATGTCAAACGAAGTCATAGAACAGATTCAAGAATCTTAAGAAAAGGACTTGTAAAATCCTCTAGGAAGAGAAAAGCAATTGGCCTGAAAAGAGGGAACTACTGAGGTAGAGGCATCAAAACTGAAGAAGCAGAAAAGATATTCAAATGAAAGATGTGTTTTGTTTCTTCACATTTTTCTATACTGGCCCCAAACACATATCCGGATGCATGACGCATGATCGCAATGTAGCGCACAAATGAAAATGCATTGATTTTTACCAAATAAATATTTGTTTTATTTGGTAAAAAATCTATTGCAATTACTTAAAGTATCCTTTTTCAGTACAAATTAATCTAAGAATATACAGGTTGGCTGCAGTGTCAAAACAATTACAGGGCTTATCCTGTAGATCTTTGTGGTGCCCTTAAATTTCATCCTTTAGAAAGAAATTATTAATAACTCTGCAGATATTTGCTTGTATTGGGTTTTATTGCATTATCACTCCCAAGACAATCTCATCTATATTTCCATGTTGGGCACATATGACTGTGTCCGTGTCTACTTTTTGGTTTTCAACCACTACTCTACACTAACATGGGTGCAGTCACAATTCTTAGCCCTAAAAGTTTGATTGCCTCCATATCTTTGGGATTAACAGCCTTTAATAGGCAGCCTTTCCTCACCATCAGTTCTGGTTACATAGAACACAAAACGTCAAAACAACACCCTTACAGGAGCATCACCAGCACAATTCAAACTTTACTCAGCATCTGTGGATGCTGCCACTGATCCCAGCTGAATGCTGTCCTTGGCTTTGCACTCTCCGTGGTACTGGAGTTTCAGATATTCTCTCAACTCACAATCAAATGCTGAAGGAACAAAGCTGTTACTTCATTTACACTCTCATTTTGTGCTAAAGGAGGTTTTTCATATGCATGCCCCTCTCCACCCTTTTCCAAGAACTCTGCAAGTCAATCGCTATGAATCTGTTGTATTTAACTAGCACAAGGCTCCTAGTATCTTCCAAGTATTCAGTGAATGAAAAAAAACCCACTCAAACAACATTTTAAGTTAAGGGAACATTGTATGGAACCCCACTTTCCTACATGTGCAGCCAAAACACATCCAGCTTTAATGTAAGTTCAGTCAGAGAAAAATGCAAAAGCAGATAGGGAAAATATAGATCTGACATCATGAAATTAACTGGTTTTGTAAGTAAATCTGAAAAATCAGCTTATATCTCTTTTTCCTTCTTTTCTAAGAGGTTACACTGTCTTACTATTCCACCAGTATTCCCAAATCTATGTAAGTTAATATTCTTAAAGAAACTGAAACTAAGCATCTGTTAAGAGTCCTGCAAGAAATGTTAAAAGAAAATCCTAAAAAAGAATGTTCTCATACCCTCATTCTCATGGCTCTGTCCTGTATTAACACACACAGTGATTTTACCAAGAGTCAAAATGTGAAACTTACTCAAAAAGAAGACATTGTATGAAAGTTTACTGATATATGCTAGAAGTGATATACCTTCCCTTTGGTTGCTGCTGCTAATTATTCAATTAAAATCCACCCCAAATAGAATGGCTTGCACTGTTTATCCTTCTTACAGAACTGTTCATTAAGTACAAGACCAGGCAGGCATTAATTGTCATTGTGATGCAAAGTCTCATATTTTCAAATCATACACTTTGCTTGACTAAAAAAAGCCAGGCAGGAAATCCTCTTGGAGCACATTTCTGAACTCACAAAGGAACAGAAAGCAATTAGGAACAATCAACAGGAGTTTGCCACAAGGAAACCCTGCCAGACCAACCTGACCACCTCCTGTGTGACCTCCTAAATGACCAGGTTTGTGGACAAGGGGAGAGCAGCAGACACCGTCTACTTGATATTTAGAGAGACTTTCAACCAGAGTCTTGTATCCAGGTTCTGCTCTTTACACTCCAGATGGATGGAGAGGTTCAATGGTTGGAAGACCAAGCTCAGAAGCTGGAGGTTAATGGATTAACCATCTCTCCAGATGGAGACCAATAACTTCACCTTGCACACCTGCATCAAGGTCAGGGCTAAGGCAAGAACTGAGGTAAGGAGAAATGTTCACCCGTGTATTATCAAAGGCAGATCAGGAGTTACTGCCACCGAACTGTTTGCCATCTTCCCAGGTGTCTGACAGGGTCTGGGTTGCAGCTGAGAAAGTCTGTGTTGCTCTCAAGTAATTTAGATTATAATTCACCCAGAAAGGAGCTATTTTTACCTTTATTTCTGTTCACAGAGGCACAGCAAGATTACCTCCAGCTGCATTAATGCTCACTATGTTTCAAGGTCTGCTTGAAAGTTGCAAGAAATGGTGAAATAATAGCCCACGGAGAAACTCTGGCATCTTCCAGATGGAGATCAAGCCTACTGTCAGTTTACTTTAGATGTTTAGCCAGCCAAGTTTCAGTTTAAGACACCCCACTTTTGGCACTGCTCCCTCCTGAGCACTGCTGCACAGCATCCTGGCAATGCTCAGCCCTACAGCGCACAGCCCTCCTCACTTGGGGCTCAGCAAGAGACACTTTGGAGTGGATTCTGGAAGCACTTCAAAAAGCACAGCCATAATATTCTTCACAACAGTTTCCTATAAGTAGAGATTCATTTTTCACTAATGAAATGCTAATATATAAATAACTGAATATTTATGGAAGTTGAACATTAACAATGAACACAGTAATAAAGAGTGCAAACAGCCATTTAGTTTGTATTTTTCCATTAATTCTTATTTTGCCACTGCAATTCCCCTCATGGAAGTGCAACATGTCACCTAAACCTTGCATTATAGACCATAAACAGGTGATATGTGGGTACTCAATGCAAAGAGCGAGGGTTTAAGCTATGAATTTAGAGAACATTTCTGAGGGCAGAATTCACCTTTAAGTGTGGATTTATCTGTTGCACAGACTTTGTGCCATCTCCTTCCATCAGCAAAATCATAGGTTTTTCAGGTATCCACCTAAAGAACATACTGCTGTGATGTTCCAGTTGTGCAGCAATTTATATTCCCTCTAAACATTAGCTGACAGAACTCTAGAGGGTTATATCTGTAAACCATTAATTTTTTTATGCATCAGGAAAACTTTTTATTAACAAGTTTAATATTACATCTGTGGAAAATATGCTTGCAATATACACCAGATGATTCATCACGGTTGTTGATATTTTTATTCTATTTTAGGTTTACTTTGTGTTAGTTTCCATTAAGGTAACACGGTCAGAAAAAAGAGTGAGAAACAAAGCTGTAAATGGAGACCAGAGAAAGGGCAATTAACAGCAATTCCTGGGAAAAAAATAGAACTTCTATGAAGTGCAGAAGTTGTATTTTTCATCATCAATGACATTGCCATTGTCATTATTAATATGTCTCCTTACATTACTGGCACTTTAGTGCAGTTAATGGCCCATTTCCCAAGCTACCTCACTCTTAATCCGTGTCTTTCTTTATTAAACTACTGGTAAGTGAGGAAAGAAACTGCTTTTTATTAATGCCTTCCATTGAAGACTGGATGTTGCATTGCTTCAAACAAGAAGTACACAGATCCCTAGAAATATTCTTAAATTATAAATAACACATGCAATTAATGTCTTAATATCCATTAGTTCAAAGACGTTGAGGCAATTCATTTGCAACCCATAATGTATTTTTAAAAGTCTGTTTTATTTGCATGAGTGTATTCAGAGTGAGTAAATGCAACATTTTTTTGCCTGGAAGTACTGATAATGTTGCGTTTTCCACTTATTGCTCATTTAATAGAGTCAAACTGATTTTCAGTAATTTTTTTAAATAACAACTTGTTGTTCTACTGTTACTGTGAAAATAAAATATGCATTTAAGGATAAATATTCACTTCTTCCAAGAACAACTAGAGAAAGTAATTTCAAAAAAATTAAGACTACAAGACAAACTATGGAAATATTTGCTACATTCTTTTCATACAAACAACAGAAGGGCCAGAACTGCTGGTTCCCGGGCTCAATTTTTTCCTACTCTTTTCACACTTCTGTTCCAGAAAGATTAACTGAACGTGTAAATGTGAATATTGTGTTAGGCCACAAACTACTGCATACCTGTTTGTGTGGCAGGATTTTGACAATCGAGTAGATCAAGGGTGCAAAGAAACTGCCTGAATATTTTCCTTAGGACTGACTATACTGATACAGGAAGGTTACTCGTGAATCTGCCTTTCTTGCCCGTTGGAGCAAGGAAGGAAGGCAGCGACCCTCATCATCACCTGTTTTGGTACAAACCCAGAGCTTCATTAAAACCATACTGGATTACAAAATTCTGAGGGAAGTAACTGAAAAGGTGTGTTAATGGTTGTGCTTACAAATGGTCTCTCGTGACAGTCTCCTAGTGTTGTTTGCAGTGGAAAACTGCACGAAGCCAGTTTTACCCAATGCTTTCCTATAGTAAACAGATCTCTTGATATATCACTGAAATATGGGGAAGTGGTGAAATATTTCAAAACAAAAATATTCTTCAACAGCAAAATTTATTTGGGTAAAGGAAGCTGGAAGTTTGAACCCAGTATGAAGTATAACTCCGATAGAAATATGTTAAAGAATGCAAGTTTCACATCCACCTTTTTTTTTTCCTGCTGAAGAGGCAATCGCCCAAACGTCCCATCTATCACAGAAAGCCTGACTGCTGCATTCAGTTTCTTTGAGACTCAGATCAGCTGTGATATGTCATTTGACTTTGAGGCTCTGTAAATTCATCCATCACATTCTTTAAAGCTCTGCACATTGCCTTGTGCATAGAAAATGCTCAGAAAAAACCCCAATAAACCACCAAGATGATGCTGTGTCACCCTGTCAAGTTGCACTATGAAACAGGTTTAAAAAACAAAAAAAAGGAACTGATTGTTGCTCCCTCAAATATTAGATGACTGCTTTAGGACTTGGCCTGCTTAAGGCACCCACATTCATCTATAACTCTACATTGAAAACTTTATTTCCTGTTTGAATTTGACCTAAATTCATGAACAGTTTCAGATCACATTTCCCTGTATAGATTATTCATCGAGGGGAAGACAACCCCAACTCTGAATATTAAATTTATGAGAAAATTATCTGAATGGCTTCCTCCAAGAAAACCCACGAGAGGATACATTCTGGTGTGTAAATTTTTCTGACCTTTTGTTAAGCATTAAAAAACCTCACAGAAGTTGGTGGGGTGGGGGGTTGTAAGGGTTTTTTCTGGGCTTTTTTCCCCCTACCCTCAGAAGTTTGAACTTTTTCTTTTCCACCCTTTTCACACTCAGCCCCAGAGCATTCTATCTGTCTCCACATCACTGCATTGCTGCATGTCCATCACCTTTTCCACCACGCAGAGCTCAGATGCCCATGATGCAGATCTGGTGTTGCATTTTACACTCCAACTGACAAGCTGCTCTGGTTCATTTCATTCCTCCCCTTTCCTAAGGGTCAGTTTTACAGTAGGTCATTGATTATAGGAGCAAATGGGTAAGAGCAGCAATAATCTAAGAAGCCGTGTTATGCATTCTCAACTATGAGAGGACAATTTAAGCCATGTGGAAGCACAAAACTTAGCCTTCACTTCTAGACTAGTATCTCATTGCTTGAGCTTGGACTAACAACTTCATTGGACAACTTATTTTGGTAAGGCACAAACCAGATGCAAGCACTGTTCCTATGCAGCCCGTGGATAACGCTGTACATGCCCAGTCACCACAACACTTCAGCTATTAACCACAGACACCTTGGAGAGGACTAATCTTCCATTATACCTGATAGAACTTCAACACTAAAGCTGAAATCACTTCTGTATCTAGATATTAAAAAGATTCTGTTGTTGATTCTGACTGCCAGAGGCAAATTCACTCTTGATCTCCTGGTAAGATTTAACACTGAAATTGCTACAAGAAAAAACAAGACAGATAAAATTAAACTTCAAATATAAACAGAGAAGAAAACTGGGTGAAGAATCAGTCTAACTCCTCTCAGCTGATTATAACTTACCAAGACACACACACTCATTATATATGAAAACAGATAGAATATAAAAATATTCATATTAAATGGACTCAGAAAACATGCATAGAATTCCTGAAATAAAGGCAAGAGGAATGAATGACATCAGATTTGGAACTGTCACATGCAGAAATTGACTGTTAACATTTCTCCTTCCTTAAAAAAAATGCTGCTGAATTGCCAAGAATAATATTTTTCACTGTTCTCAAACAATTTTTCTCATTGTATGACTAGATCAATCAGGTAAGTTAAAGAACACAGGATATTCAAAAGGAAGAGCTAGTTTTCACTGGGAATCTAACCTGTTGGCTGGCTGGGAACATCTTTTTTACAAAGTGGATCTTGAAAAATAGATATTGTCAGAAAAATCAAACCCCTCTTCAGTGGTAATGACCAGGAATGCGGCAATTTCCTCCCTGGTGGTCTGTGAAGAGCAGCTTCCAGCCCTGTAAAACCTGTCTGAGTATTGGATCTGCAAGCTGAGATAATGCAAGACACCACTTCCAAGTGATGGCTCAGTCATCAAAGCATTAGAGAGCGATTACTTCCCTCTCCTTCTGCAAAAAATCTGAAGTAGCCACAAATGAAGCGTCTCCTACTTCAGCAACAGCTGCTGCTCTTGCAACACAAGCACAGACAAGGCTGCCTGTGACTACAGCTAAGGAGTTCCCATCCCAGAAGTAATCACACTTCTAACCTACGGGTGGGGCTCCCAGCCAAGCAGCACTTTGAGAGCTTTGAGGGAACAGAAAATTCTGGGTCAGCACTTCTGGCGCCTCGGTTTTACCCCACCATTTGCCAAATACTCACTAAGAGGTTGGGTTTCTAGTTTTGATGGCATCACTCAAAATAGGATCTGGAGAGGGGTGTTTATGCCGTATGTTTTCATATGGCGTAAAAGCACATCCTTTTTTAACCTTATCACCATAGGAAGACCAGATGGAAGCAAGTACATGGCCACTATTAAGTAAATTGTCTGCTAAGAATAATCATTCAACAGCTACGTACAGGAAAAACAACCAGGCTCTCATGGGAAGGACTAACAACTGTCTCTGTGTAGCCTCTACAGTCACTTCTTTCAACACCATTCTGAATTTCGCAAACCCAAAAATCTTTAGGCAAAGATGACCCAAGAAGTTTAAATCTGAATAATACCTTCAAGATGACAAACTAACTCATTTGCCTTGAAAAGAATTCTTTGCATAGTATCTTAAGGAGAAAGAAACACTTTTGTTTTGTTCTGGTTTTGCTTTTTTGGTTTTTGGAGTTTTGTTTGTTTGTTTAGGCAAAACATATTATCTGGCGTTTAAGACTAAACTATTCATATTAAAAGGGTTACCTACTGACAAGAAGCAAGGCAGCATAGGCTTTGTCCAGAAAAAGACCTGTGCTCTCAAAGATTATGTGGTTGAGCACAGATATTTACTTCATTATTAACAACCAATTGTTCCTCCAGACTTGCTTAGTCTTTGCTTTCTCTAGCTGCCTTTTAACAATTTTGGTTCTTTAGCTCAAAGAACTAATTTGCTAAGAATCAGTTGTTTTATTGTTTCACTGCCTCCAAACAATAACACTGTGATTATATTTTTAAGAGCTGAATTTTAAGTGGCAACTGCAAACCAGTACTGAGAATAGTTTCTATAATAACAATGCAAGAGAGTCATGTGATGGAATATTGGCACCAAGGTGGTAAATGGGAGAGGGTGGTTTGGAAAAGGTCTTTTTTGGATGACTCCTACATCAAATGCAAATCAAAGAGATAAGAAACGTACCAATCTCTAGCCAGGGTATGGTTTTATATTACCCAAGCTATATTTCATTCAGTAATAGCATTTCTTACAGAATCTTCATGAAAAACATCATTTAACACTTTCCATTACAATTTAATTTAAGGACTAGTAATTTTTTACCTGTACAATCTATTCAACATAAAGGCAGACAGGAAATTGAAAACATATTGCGAAAATCTCTTAGTACTGAAATCACCTTTATGTTTGTACAATAAAATCACTGTCAAAAGACCTTGCTACTTGTCCAAGAAAAGATGTAACAAAATGCAAGCTCAAACTGAAATGCAAACCAAAGTAAAACAGTTTACTGAATCATCCAGAAATGATAAATATTTTAGTAGGACAAGGGAGGCAATTCTACCCCTCCATCCCACTCCCAAACCCCCTCCCCTCAGAGTATTGCATCCAGCTCTGGGGTGTCACATAGGTCTGAGACTTTGCACAGAAGTGTAAAGGGATTTTAGGAATCTTTTGTTTGAATTTCCCATACCGCTCCCACCTTTTTTCTTTTTCATTCCACCCATATGTGGATACAGAACACCTGAGAGAGAATGAATCAAAAAGCTGAGCAGCAGCAGAGGCTGATGAGCGACATCCCTGCGTGAGACGCTAACTGGGGATTTTCTCAGCTCTGGTGCTGTCTAGTGAAGGCACCACGAAACCTCCAGAGCACCAACGTGCTCCACACAGCAGCCCGCAGAAAGCAGGGACTTACTGCCGCGCTCATTCCTGCTAATCTGACTTGTTCAAGCAATTAAGGGAGCACGGTGTTCTCTAATTACTGTCACTTATTTAGCTCGTACTTTGTTGCCACTTAATCTTTTACTTCGACTTCCAACCACTCTTTCCCAGAGATATTTGACTTAGTTGCACAGTACTTCCTAAGGGTTCCTTAACTTTTATCCCAAACCCTGCGTGCTTACGCTTGACTTCTCAGGACTGGTGTTGAATTTCAGGTTTTGAGATCTTTTGTTTGGGGTTTTATATTTTTGATTGTGTTTGTTTGTTTGTTGTTTTTGCTTGCCTTGTTGGTTTGGATTTTTGTTTGTTTGTTTTTGGAGGGGGACATATTTGTTTGGTTTTGGAGGAGGGGATATTTGTTTGTCTTTTGCTTAAATTATTAGCTAGTTTTACTTTTCCTGTCTGAACTGCCTCCTGACTTCAGCAGCCCCTTCAGGAGGGCTTTCTTAGCTCAATTTGACCCTTCAAACTCCTCAACTACTAAATCTTCCCTCCATGGCTACAGTTATCCAATTCAAATTCGAATTCTTGTTGAAAGCCTTAGTAAAAATAAAGAGCACTTCCAACATAAACACAGCATTGAAAAATATTTTTCTTGGGTGTTGGTGTTTTGGTTGGCGCTTTTTTTTTTCCTTTGGTTGGTTTGTGTTGGGTTTTTGCAGGGTTTCTTTTTTGCACATATATATATTGAATTTTTTTGTTAAACAGGGTTTTCTGCTAATTGGCCACATTTCAGCTGTAGCTTTGTTATTGGTTTTGCCTGCTATGACAGACATCAAGTATCTGAGCCACTCATCCAAGTGTGAGAGTTGAATGATTCCCAGAAGAACTGCTGAAATACCATTTCTGTAGTTTACTTTTGAAGCCACATAGGGAAGGCAAGATAGGGAAAATACACACACAGCAGAACAAGGGAAAAAACCCATGTATGATATTTTGCTGTTTAAGGTAATAAGGATACATTACTTTCTGAAATAATATTTTGCTTTCATTTGCAATTTCTCAAACGACTGATTAAAATCATAGAAGTACCACCCAGCCTTCCATTATCTATTGAAGTCAAGTTCCTTAGGTAAACATTGGTATTTGTGCTGCAATTATATAAATAGAATGGTCCCATTTGCCTTTAAGGAGTAATGAGATGGTACTAACTGCTCTTATACAGACATAACTTTTTAATCAATTTATTATTTTAGAAGAAATTTAAAGGCAGAGGTATATTTTTTTCAATTGATGCATTTCTACTTTGATCTATCCATTCCACAGTAAAAATTATCAGTTTTAGGGTAGTTATTAGCAAAATAGTTTTGAACTAATATTTTGACATATTGCCTAATGGCAACAAGTCATCAATTGAGCTATTTCCAACAGACACCACAAAGAGGCTTTTAACATGTAACAGACTGTTTTAATATTGTTTCCCTGGAGAAAACATGTGAGCTTGACTAAAGTTCTCTGCAGTAGATAAATATTTTATACATTAAAGAGGCTGCTGATGAATATATCTGGATTGAAGAGATAAAGTAGACATGCATGGTTATTAAAAAAATTAGTCACTTTCCCTAAATGGAGACTTCTGCCCTTCAGAGCTGAAGGTACTTCTCATATACCAACGTCTCTGAAGATATTTTAGAGTAATTTCATAAGAGTGTGAAAAGCACAAACTTATTAGAATAAACCTTATTTTAAATGTTGCAAGCTAGTCTGCCTAAAACTCAGAGTGAGTCATTTTGCTCCCTGAAAGGATGATAAATGAAAATGCTGAATTTTAGTTGGACCCAATAAGTGATACTTAATCACATTAATTTACACTTCCTTTAATAGTAATGAAAATCTACCATGACTACTTTATCTCTCCAGTTGATCATCACATCAGTCTGAGAAGAGGGACCATTTCCCTTTTGTGCACTCACAATGGATTTCAAATACTGCTGCACAAATGATTCAGTACAGGCCATGGCCTGAAACAATGCACCAGGAATTTATTGAAAATCGCCCTTTATTCACCTTACAGCAGTGCTCTGCTGGGAAGGATTTCCAGTCCTACATCACATACCGCTCACAGACTTGAGAAAGAGGAGCTGTTGCATCCACTAGTAGCAATCTCCATCCTCAGCACAGCCCTAAATCGCAGATGGAAAGCAATTTCAAGTGTGCCAGCTTATCACACAGACAAACCACACAAGCACCGACTGCAGCGATGGAACAAGGAGTCTGGCTCAGGCAAGGCTATGCACATGTGCTGACTGTGATCATTCACACACGTGCCTGAACGAAAAACCACAAAATTTCTTTAAAATATCATCTTCTCAAACACTGAGAGATACACAGAGTGAACCAGATTTCAAAAACCTTCCTGTCCCCAAAACTATAGCATAGAAAGCCTCAGCCCAGTGAGAACATCGTACAAATATTTCAAGGTAACACAGCAAAAAAAGTTCAAATAATTTTGTTTTCTACTTTATTCTTTGAGCCTGAATCTGTTTTTGCAAGATCCGTTTTGAGCTCAGCAAGATCCAACTGTGAGCCATCTGCATGTGAAAGAGCAAATCTAAAGGCAGATGAGAAAATACTGAAAATACCCTTTTTACTCATGTCCTGGGTGTCACAGAACACCCTGGCATGCACACCCTTCTGCCAGGGTTTGACCTGGGAGCTGGGAAGTCCTGCTACAAGACCTTTTGAGAGATCTGAAACCTGTAGATTAAATTCATCACATTTCTTGGCATACAGAGGCTTTCAAGAGAGTCTTTGCAGGAGTGGCTGAGATACAAGATACACGGCACTGAATAGTTAAGAAATCAGCACAAATCAGGGTGTGTGTATCCAGCATAGCAATGATCTGTGAGGAGCAAGACGCCTCTAGATCCATTCTGCATGAGAGCCTTCTCCATCAAATACCTCAGGAGGAGCATGCAAACACCACCACTGAGAACAAAATGGTCAACTAAGACACAGCAATGGAAGTGGAAAGCTTAATCTTTTATCTTGCAAAGGCAATTTGCCAAGGAACAGAAGCACACCTGTGGGCCCTAGTAATTATTTCAGACTGGCAAGAGATTAGAAGCTACCTGTAGGACTGAACCAAATGTTCCTCCATGTGAGAGGGCCAGGAAGCACCTGTACCGTCCTTTCACTTAGCTCACACTTCAAAGCAGCAGAAAGCCACTGCTGAAGAAACTAGGTATTTCAAAATAACAAAGTTCCTTGCTGTTTATTTAACAAAAATTCCCTTCTCCCATTTAATATCCTGCTTCAATACGAATTAAAATCCATCAATCTGCGTGTTGTCTACTGCCTTGTACAACTCCTGTTCCATCAGTGTCAAGATACCAACTTGCAATATCAAGTTTTTCAGCACAAATGTGGCTGCTTGTCTTCAAGTGAAGAGGAGAAAAAACAGGTGATAAATTCAGAATACCTGAATTACAGCAATTGGCTCTGAAAATTACAGCACCACAAATACATTCAGTTTGACTTCTGGGTAATGGCAACATACAGAACAGAAATTATCTCAAGGTTTTAAAAAGAAAAAAGATACCTGCTTATGGGGCACATTTTAAAATAGTTCTTAGATCTCAACACAGGAGTGTACTTGCAGAAACCAGAAAGGTATAAGCAATCTGAGGAAGTGAACTCTATAAAGGAACCAGATGAATTATCATGATACCCTTAATTATTTGTGGGTTTAATCCTCCTTATTCAATACCAGACAGCCTACAAGTTTTCCCTTCCAAAGGAGGAATCAAGATTCCAGGATTATTAGAGGAATTTCCATGTGTTCTAACTCTCATGTCCCTCAGTAAGATGCCTCTGGCTTGTCTTCTCTGGAAACACAAACGCGACCATCGTTTCCGAGTGAATGACTCATCTCTGAGCTTTCTATTCTGGCATCTCCTTATGGCTGCTGATATTTCAGCTGCAGCTCAACAAGGCGAAAACGGAAATTCTGACCTTCCCACTCAAGTTAACTGTTTTTCCTAGTCATGCAAGGCAGTTCTCTGCCCCCTGTCACTCAAACCCATCACTTGCACGTCACTGCCAATTCTTTCCCTCCCATCCAGTATCTGGCTAAGCCTTGATTATTACTCCTGATGTCTTTCAGGCCAGGCTTTCCTGTCCATCCGTGCACCAAGGATTCGCAGCCACTATTCGCATCACAACACATCTATACCACTGCAATTCACTCCGTGCAGTCTAGAGAAACTCCTCCTTGCTTCACTTCACTGACCAGTCCTCCAGCTGCACTGAAAGCTCTCCTCATACTTTTCCCTCTTATTCACCACTATCTTAAAAATAATCTCTTTTAAAGAGGAAATTCCTTTTCAGTGCAAGTGTGTATGTTGCAAACACACGTTGCAGTCAAGGTGTGACGATCTTTACTGGTCCCTGCTGCTCTCAAGTCAATACCGTGTCACCAGTGCCACACACACAAAATAAATACCGCAGGACACCACTCAAAGACAAGGAAGTATCAGTAATTAAGACTGGTGGACAGACTTCATAAATCATACACTAGAGCAGGCATGTGACAAAGAAAGAATGAGGATGAAGGGGGAAATGGCTACTCTGAAGCAGAAGGATGTCTGTAAGGAGCAAGGACATAAGGGCACAAATGAAAACAGGCAGTCCAAAAGAGCAAATGCTTCTTATGAGATAAAAGGGAGGCAGTGAACAAAGAAAACATAAGATAGTGGCTGCACAAAAAAAGTCAAGACAGATGATGGTTCCACATTTGCTGTAAATCTCCCCTTTCATGGAATCTTCACAGGTAAGTGATTTTTAAGCCCAAACCCCATTGAACAGTGATGGGAGCAATAAAGTAGTTTGAAATGAAAAGGTCCACCAGGGTGAAAGGATGCTCAGATTAGAAATAAGCTGCAGAAAAGGACAAAATTACTGCTCTGATCTGTTCAAAATCAACAAGAATCCTTGAATAATTTTCAGTTAATGAATGAGGTTTTGGTTTGGAGGAAGGGACAGAGAAGGAGCAGAAATAAATTTAAAAGTGAAAATTAACTGGAAAGAAAGATCTATTCTGAAGGAAGCTGAAAAACTGGAAACACTGATTTTATTGCCATTCTTACTGCCAGTTCAAGGAACTTCTAAATAACTTGTCTTCTACAATTATATCTCAAGTCTTTCATCAATGTAAATACAGCAAAAATGCACAGTAATTGTATGAAAAATGTCAGTCATCATTGTATTATTAAAATTAGTTTATTCAACTAGTCTCTTCTTTCCACATAAATCATGAGAGTACAAACACCCCATGGCTACTGAATTAAAATTTTAAAGCCATCTTCATACACCTTTTTAAGCTTAAGTATGATCCAAAAATCCTAGAGGTAGCAGAAAATACCTGATCCATAGATAAGAGTTATTATCACATACAAGGAGTTTAATAAAAATTACATACAAGAATTTTGAAGTAAGTCTATTTCTTATTTAAAATTACATCTGCTACATGCATTCTTTTCAAGCCTTGTTCAAAATTCTCTAGGCCTTTGATAATTTTCTCCTCTAAAAATATCCCCAAATCCTTTTACAACAAATGCTAAATGAAATGCTGCACATCCCTTCTGAAGAAAGCTCTCACACAGTACAATTAGAAATGTCAATCTGAAAATGTCAAAATATCTCAAAAATAACCCTTTTGAAACTGCAGGAATTTAAGTGTTTCAGCATACTGATGGAAAGCTTGCTTTCAGGTCAACAGAAAACAGCACACTGTCTGCAGTGAAGCTTTTTGGTGGGATACCTCTATCCTACCCCATTAGAGCCATTCAAATTATATTCCCTGGTACACAATGAGATGACCAACAATGAGATTGTCAGATAGAACTTGGGCATATTTAACTCCAGCACTTGGTGAGGGAAGGTGTGTCCCTCTGGTGCTCACATGCAGGACAGAGCTGCAGTCTGAGTTGTCCAGGGAGGGGGAGGATTGTGTTTCATGGAAGTGGTTTCAAACAGCACATTTTGAGACAGCTCAGCACAGCAAAATATTATACTCTGCAACAACAGAGCAACAGTGAAGTCCTTCCCTCCATTTCCTTGACAGGCAAGTATCAAAATTTACTAGCAAGTGAACTCAGAAAATTCATCCCAGTCTTACAAAACACAGGTGTATTTGGATTTTAAGTAATGATGAGATGATTAGGTTCGGATGCTCAAGTTTAAACATTACTTTTTTTCCAGACCTGAGCCTGTAGATTTAGTTTCTCAGGCTTTTCATTCAGAAAATCACATTCATTTGTTCCCCCTAGAAGCACGTCTAACAGCTGAATATTCACGTCTACAAATATTTCACAGAATCAAATAGATTGGAAAAGACCCCTGAGATCATTGCACAATCAGGAGATCTGTATTGCTTGGGCTGGAAGTGAGGAGATACATGAATCCCAGTCAGCCTCAAGGAGTGTTGCTCTTTCAAGGCCTTTCTTTGCTTGATGAAGAATTGAGCTAGTGAGGCTTCTGCTAATTTGTTAGCTGTAGGAAATACTCACTAACCACCCACCAGAAATCACCATGTCCTACAGGACACTAAGCAACATACTGTAAGAGAGGAATGAAAAGACCACATATCTGTTCTGACTTGCATTTTTTGGAGCCAGGTTGCTCCCAAGGTCTTGCATCTGTCACACACTCCTCACATTTTCATTAATAAAATTTTCTAGAGGCCTGAGTTGGTTTGCTGTTGTTGTCATTGGTTGGTTGTTTTTTGTGTTTTGGCTTTGGGGATTTTTTTGGTTTTGTTTTGTTAGGAGTTTTTTTATCTTCTCATCCTACACAGAAAGTTTTTTACATGTTCAGGCCGAGTTTGGTGATTAACTTATGCACTTGCTTTCTTGCTTTCAGAGAAGATGACCAAATCAATCTATTTCTTCAACTTCTTGGAGAGGAAAAAAAAAAACCCACAGGAAAAAGATCAGACACACTCTGCAACTGCCTCTGTCTACAAGAAAAGGTAGTATGGTGCTCCATCACCTCCTTCAGACTTCAGAAAGGGACACCAAGTGGCCCAGAGCAATCTTGTTCCAATTACTTAATGATTAGTTCGAATTTTACTTTCAAGTAAGGGAGGAAATTCAGAAGTCAGACAATTTTTGCGTCCAAATGCTAGGAAAACACAAATAAAACCAGGAAGAGATTGACACATCAAAGTTAACAATTAATATTAACCTCTCATGAAGAGTTTCCATCCATTGTCACTTAGTACAAAGTTATTTGCAGCAGCAGTTTGCCCTCAAAAATATTGTTCAGTATTCACTGGAGCTCAGAATATCTTAAGGAAAAATGTATCCATGTCTTCTGAATATTAGCAGATTAATGCAGACATATCAGGAACCTTGAAGAGGAGAATATTATCTAGGAAAAGTATCTGAATTTAAAAACATTAGAAAGCTCATTAATTAGAGACCACTGAGCTACTCCAACGTTTTTACACGGCCTCTGTGAAGCTCAAGGTTAGGACCATACTATGTAGTGAATTTGTCAAATGCAGCACTGACACACTTAGCTGGACCTTTAGAACAGGATTCTTGAGCTTCACCTTGAAAGAGGAAGAGACACAAACTTGATGACAGCAGACACAAGTGATCCTCACAAACACTTTAGTCTCAGTGGAGTTTATTTTGTTTGCAACACAGCTTGGTCACCTCTTGCCCTGTTATAAAAGGACAACTTCTCTGGACATGACAGAGCAAGGCTGGGAAACAGCTCCAGTTTGTGCAGACCAGTGCACACACACGCGTTCCCAACATGAACTGGAAGCTACTTATCCCTCACTGAGCTCCCAGAACCCAGCTTACAGACAATCTGGGAACAGAAAGGGACGACAATGACTCAACTCCTTACACATGGCAAACTATCTGCTATTATGAATTACTCATTCAGACTCTAAGCACCATATTTAAACGTGTGAATCTTCTCACTTTCTTGTTAATAGTGAAGGGCACAGTCACATTTACATATCTCTCTGAAGGTTAGTAAAGTAGTTTATGCCAGATCCTCGTGGAGGAGGAAACTGGTACACACTCACAGTTTTGTTGTTTTGGTTTTTTTGAGTTACTGTTACTTGTCAAATAGTTTTACGTCATAACGTATTAAAAAAATACCTCAATTCAGGGTCATGCCCGTACTAACAGGAAAATCACCCTGCTCTCTATCAACAATTAGTTATTCCCCAGATAATAATTAATGTTCAGGCAATAAACTCATAAGCATGGATGGAGATAAAAGTAATTCACAATCGTCATGTCTAGAACAGTGAGGTGAACCCACCATGGCTGGACATCAGGTGTCCAAAGCCACTCTACCACTCCACTCCTTAACTGAATAGGAGGGGCAAAATAGAACTAAAGGCTTGTGGGTCAAGATAAGGGCAGAGAGAGATCACTCAGCAATTACCATCACAGGCAAGACATACTCGACTTGGGCAAATTTGGTTCTCAGTATTTGTTTTAACAATCAATACAATCTGTGTTACCAAAACCAGAAGTGGCAAATAACATTCCACACCAAACACTGCGCTTTATATACCTTCACATAATTAAGACAGGGCTCACTTTCAGAATACACAATATATTCATTTCTTATGTCCTCTGGAAGGAGGGGGCACACAAGTCAGCCTGATTTACTGGACCAAAAAATAACACTACATAACATATGCTTGTTATTAAATGGCCACGTTAATAAAGTTAATTTTGTCCACCAGATAACATATTTGACAGTTGACTAACACCTACAAAAAATGTACAACATCACAAAAAATGCAATTAAGGCACAATGTCACCTTGCCTAGCTGAAGCAGTTCAATGTCAATTGGTTCATTTTATTTTTTATTAGTGTTTGCCCAATACTTTAGTCCATTTTCAAGATGTTTTTCAGAATATCCTTCTGTAGGCAAGTAGTAGTAAGTCAAGCCATTACAGAAAGATATTCTACTCCAAGACCCATAAGTTCAGGATGGGGGGAAGGGGTTGAGGTTTATTTTTCTTATTTTAAAAACTTATTGATACATAGCATACCCAAATGACAAATGCATCTTTTTTCCACAAATGTTTCTCTCCACAGAAATAACTAAAAAAATCCTGATATTTTCATAAACCAAGATATGCACCTTCATTAACTCCAATCTCTCAAATTTCTTGTCTTTGTAAGGTTTTTTAATAGTTTTAATACCATAGGTATAAAACACATAGACATCTAAATTGAAGACAGCCACAATTGAAAAATTTTAAATAGTAAGTCAAAATAGATTATATGAAAAAAATCTTGTCCATGATACTATATAAAATCTGAAAGATAGTTCACAGAATGAGGCAAAAGAAGCATAATGCTGAAGCTTCATTTTGCTGATCTGGTGGGTGCAGACACATTGGGAAGGGGGTAACACAAATTACAGAAGGTCATCTCAGTTTTTAAAAGAAACCATATGTACAGAGAAGAAAATAACATAGTATTAATATGAACTGGGAGTCTCTAATTATACACAATAAAGAATGTTGAAGAGGCAAAGCCTAAATTTTTCAAAGCATGATGAGAGAACTGTACAATCAGCAGAACAGAAGAAAATAAAAAGGAATGTTCTACCACAAAAATAGCAATTTCCACAACACTGCCAGTATTACACGGTAACATTTTAACTTCATAATAGAAAAGGAAGAGACAGTCAAAACCCTTATTTCTTCCTCTCCCCTCCAAAATGCAGAACTGTATTTATGTGACAAGACCAATTGTTTTATTCCAAAACTAACCCCGGTAGTTACTTAGAAGCCATTTCAGCCTGGACATCACTCGCCACACCAGATACCTGCAGCAAAACCTAGCCAGACAGGATGATGTGGGAGCCAAAGAAACAGCAAGAATGGCTGATAGATAATAATTTAATGTTTTCAACTGCATTATCACATAATTAATTATAGCATCTACCACATTTATGGAACTAGACTGTGTCAATGTACCCTATGGTAAAACATTTTGTTCTACTCAAGCTATATCCATATGGGGCAAAGATATTTAAGCACCAGAAATAACTGTTATATCCTACATCAGATATTTAGAGGCTTGCAGAAGGTATCTGCAATGATACTGAATGAGCTTTTGACTGAAAGATGCCTTCAAGTTATACAACGCTTAGGGTGTTACATTCCCACGAGCAGAAAATACAACTGGAAAGCAGAAATCATCATACACACGTTGCTGGCCCAAGTGCCTCCATCAGCCTTGCATTCCTTAGTGCTTTCCTCAACATCCAGAAGACAAAAACAGGTATCTTCTGACAAATAATCTGGGACACATCACTAACATGGTTTCTTTCATATAAAAGGTAGTGGTACTTAGGGATGAAAATTATCCTATTTTAATATGAATTAAGGACTTGTTCCTATCACGCCTTGATATAGTTTTTAATTGTTTTGTAGAAACACCCTTATACAAAGCATGCAGTCAACAAAACCATATGTAGAGCTGTATTCCCTCCCTCACAAGAGACATCATAATGAATATAATATTATTTCACTGACACTGGGACAAAAGGGCACTGCTAAATCAATCACAGCTCGTGGTGAGGCCCTGGCACAGGTCACTCAAAGAAGTTGTGAATGCCCCTTCCCTGGACGTGTTCAACAGCAGGTTACACTGGGCTTGGAGCAACCAGGTCAAGTGGAAGGTGTTCCTGCTCAGGGCAGGGGGGTTTGAACTGGGTAAGCTTTAAGGCCCCTTTCAATCCAAATTGTTGTATGATTCTATGATATTCTATCTTTGTAAAATTAGGTATAACACAATTTTATCACCCACAAAACTATAAATTGATGGTACTAGGCTTGAACTCAATTTCAAAAAAAACCAAACAGACAAAAACAACACCAAACTTTTAGTTCCATATTTCTGATTCAGAACGCAATAGAAACTTCCAGATGATTTGCCAAAGGCACTCATATTACCTACGTGGTATGCCAAAAGGAGCCATCAGAAAGGTATGTATTTGAGCTGTGTGGGAGAGGGAGGTCTGGTATTTCAAACCACTTGTATGGTTTGAAATTCAAAAGCAGTTTAGAAAAAGAATTCAATTAGCTCATACATCTACTGTGAGTAGGAGGTCTCACTGGGGTTGTCAGAGGAAATGCTATTTAATCAACATGATGTCAGTCAAGTGCTTGTCAAACCTACTACAATTTTTCAAAATTCAAAATGTTTTAAACAATAATTGATGAAAAATTATATGTGGAGATCTGTCCACTTTAAAATAAATTACAGTATTTGAGTCTTTTGTAGAAGTTTCTGGCAGGAGACATTGTTACTATGTTTATTTTTAAAGCCTCCATTTCTACAATATGGAAGAAATATTTAATACCTGTCCGCCCAAGTAGGATTTGGACCATCTACAAGAACATTTAATTATATAATATAAAATCACATGAGACAGGCATTAATTTAACCTGTAGCACTTTCTCCCTGAGTTGCATTATAGTAAGTGTTTCTGAAGAGTGAACCACGAGATCACCCAGATCCAGGCTTTGCCCTGGAAGTGTGCTGGGGCAGGTTACTGCAGGAGAACTCAGCAGCTGCTGCACCCACTTTGGGGTTAAGCAGCTTTACATTAGGCCATTTTAGTGGCACTGCCTGGTGCACAGAAGGATTAGATCAGGATTAAAGATTCTACAGATTCAACACAAGATAATACATTCTGAACAAGATTCAGAAGCTGCAATAAGTCAGCTCAGAGCGAACACCAAAGTCAGAGTTTTAGATAAGTCTCAAGACCAACTGCTGACCTTGGCTTTGATGTTTCAGTAAGGTCAGCCTAGAAAACCCTAAATTCCTGCATGCTAATGTGCTGCCCTCCCACATGGCTGCTGCATGGTGAAAATCCTGGGAAGGGCCAGAGCAGGCACCTTGAGACAGTAGTGGCCAAAGCAACATGTGAAAATCTTGTCAAATTTCACCTTTCTGGAGGACTGGGAATCAGAAGCTCTGAAAATTTCTGGTACAACCTCCTTTTAACAATTTACTACATCTATCCATATGCCCAGAAAATTTCTCTTAGGTATCAGAAAACTATTTTTTTTTTTAACAAAGTGAGGATCTAGGCAGCAAATGAGATCAGCAGTATTCCATAACTCCTAACTACTGTCTGTTGGAAATACCACAGGTTCGTATCATGCAGAGACATAGGTTAGGCTGGGAGCAGTATGGTGGGGCACCACAAGGCTGATGATATTAAGGAACTGTGAGGGCTTCTCCAGAGGACTAAAACCTCTGCATCAGCTTTTCCCAACAAGGAGCAAGTTCACTTCAGATAAGTGTCAGGTCACAGAACAAAGCACATGCCAGCTTATGCAGAAGTGCATTAAAAAATATGATGGATGAAACAGCTTCATAAGCAGTTGTGAGTTTCAGCAGGAGCTCTCAGCACAGATAAAGCTCTGCAAATTCAAAAGGAATTATTCGTAAGACGAACGGGTGTTCCTGCAGCAGTAGATGGACAAACTATTAGGCCTAAATCAAATGAAAGAGTTCATGTTTCTATGCTTGAGACTCTGGTTACCAGCTCCCCCCCAAACCAAGGAGGGTTTACCACAACTACACGAACTGCAATAGGAGACCAGAGGTACACAGTTTTAGACAAACTGGAACAGAAACAACTTACAGTATTGGCAATACCACAGTGAGGCCCTACTCAAAGCAACAGGTAGTTTACTGGAAAAGCTTCGTTTGACTGATAAATTTTTGAGTTATTGTACCCATGAGAATTCTTCGCACCTTCCCAGTGAGCTCAGGTTATAAAAGGTGCGTTTCTGGGAAACGTAACTTCATTTTTCTTTGCTTTGGAGACAAACATTCTGGGGAAAGGCTTTTGAAATCCATGAGTTGTTTTGCAGCTACTGCCAGAATCAGCCAAGGAATGAAGACAGTCTACTCTAATCATACTGAGCTATAAATTGCTATTAAGACAGCCAGTCCTTTCACAAAACATGATTAAAAATGTATACACCTGTATTATATACAGACATTTAATAAAGAAATTCTCACAATGCATCTACACGTGTAGCACCACCTCGCAAAAATGCAGCTTTGTTATTTGGAAAGAAAACTGCACTTGATCACTAATTTGGCTCAGAGCCATCCCCACTATTGATACAGATTGGGAGATGTATAGATCAAGAGCAGCCCTGACAAGTAGGACTGGTGGACAAAAGAAAAACATTGGAATGGGGCAGCAATGCACACTTGCAGCCCAGAAAGCCAATCTTAAGCTGGGCTGCACAAAAAAAATTGGCCAGCAGGTCAAGGAGATGATTCTTCTCCACTCCACTCTCATGAGACCCTCTTAGAGTAGTGCATCCAGCTCTGGGGTCCCCATACACCACAGATCTTTGACTGCAGCTGCAGAGGAGAGAGAGAACTGTTAGAGGGCTGGAACATCTCTCATATAGGAAGAGACTGTTCTGGGGAATGTTCAGTCTGGAGAAGAGACGACACCTGGGAGACCTTACTGCAGCCTTTCAATGAAAGAGGTGGGGGGGAAGGCAGGCTTATAAGAAAAATGTAGACGGGCATTTTACCAGGGTCTCTAGTGTCAGGACAAAGGGAAATAGTTTCAGACTCGATTATATCCAATTTAGATGGTTTTAAGTAAGGCTTTTTTGTTAACACACACAGTGAGGGTGGTGAGGCCCTGGCACAGGTTGCCCAGAGAAGCTGTGGCTGCCCCATCCCTGGAAGTGTCCAGTGCCAGGTTGGATGGGGCTTGGAGCAACCTGGTCTTGTGGAAGGTGTCCCTGCCCATGGCAGGGCTGTTCAAACTGGTCTAGGTAAGCATTAAGGTCCTTTCCAACACAAACCATTCTGATTCCATGAGCCATCCAACAGTTGACCAGGTTATCCCTAATTTTCAAGCAAGAAACCAACATCAGAGATAGTTTCGGAGTGGAGGTTTTTTGTGGGGTTTCAGGGGTATGTTTTGTTCTTGGTTTGGGGTTTGTTTTTTGAAGTTCATTAAAACCAAGATATTTTAGACAAGCAGCAGACAAAGAAGTAGCTTGTTGTAGAAATGGATGTAGCATTTTATACCGTATAACTGGACAACCAAACATGCTGAGCTTCATTCTCTCCATCATCACCAACAGAAGTATTTGAAAACTCAGAATACTGAAACTGCTGTGGTTGGTGCCCTTGAAGAAGTGGATCTCAAGGTGTTTCTTATCATAACAACCTGTCACCAGAGAACTACTCTTATATAGCAAATGCACTATAGACAGATGCATTTTAGTTAAAAGCCTGGAAACTCCGAAGTCTTTAGGGGATAAAATGATTACTCAAAACCTAAACAGCAGATTTGAATGCCTGCCTGTTGCCACATCTAACCTCTGCATCTTCAAAACTGATGTAAACAACCCAGTCAAACAGATTCCTGCCTCCACTTAATGTCACGATTTAAATGGACTTCTGTTCCACATTATCACAAACTCTGCAGTCCATTCCACAAACATGGGATTACAGTTTTATTTGAAGGTCTTTTTCTTATTGTCAGGTTTACCCTATATCATTAGGCAGAATGAATGTTTAAATTGGCAATCACCCAAGTTATGCTTTTGCTTCTTCATGGTTGTTTGTCACTGTGTTTCAAAGAAGCTCAAATGCAATTTTCAGAATTTATTACAACCTATTTTAAGTAGTGCAGAAGGTCCAATGACAATTTTTTTTGTTTTACTGTTTCGTATAAGATGGACATTCACATTTAATCATATCCAATGATTACCTCAATGAAATGTGTTACATTATCTTTAAATAAATGAATGTCAATATGTTCCAGGGTAACAGAAGTAATTGCATATTGATAACAGTCATTATCATAAGTCATGGTTGCTGGCAGAAAACCCACTTGTATTTTTTAATAAGGTGCAATATTATGGTCTATTTTGAGATGATAGCTTTCTATTTCCCCATACATAATACAGTATCACTTCAATATAGCTGGCAGACGCTGGAAACAGATAAAAATTCAGAATGCAAACCTGCAAACTGTAAGATTTTACAGTCTTTTGAAACTAGTCTGGATAGTCCAAGTACCTCAGAAAAAGTGATATGAGGGAATCATTATCTGTGCCAGGCTGATGTACCTTCTGTTCCACTCACCACAGCAGATAATAGCAACCAGCACATTATCCCAAATGGATACAACCAGATATTTCAGACTTTGCATTGTAGCTCATTGCAGTTTGCAAAGTAATCTGAAAGACACTTGAGAAAGGGACACATTCCCTCTGTTTTTAAGGGGCACAAAACTTTAAAGCCAACTCAGATATTCTGTCTGCATCTGTTACATGACAGCAAGGAAGTTCTAACATCCAATATCAGGATTGGAGGCTCTTGTTCTGCACTACTGCTCTACTTTATTGCTTTAAAGCAGCAGAAAGGCAGAACTTGTTAAAATGAGCAGGAAACTGCAGAGTCCTGCAGTGTGGACAGATTATCCCCTGGAAACTGCCCAGGCTGGAGATGACTGTGTAGCAGGCTTTGCAAGAAAAAGCTTCTGAGAAGTCTTATCTGGGCAAGGATTTTAATGTGGGTCAGTAATGCGTGGATCAGCAAGATCACGGCAAGGTCAAAGCTGAGTGACTCCCCACCACTTGGCAGGGAGGCGTGCCTGGAATATGAGGCTGTGCCTGGAATACTCTGCCTACTTTTGAGTTCCACACACAAACGACCAACAATTAGCCCTCGAGGAGGCAAAAATCAGAGTGCACCTTTAACTTTCCAGTGAAGCAGAGGCTTTAGTTCATGAAGTGTAGAAAGAGACTGAAGAAACAAGTTTTATTCACCCTGGAGAACAGGAAGCTTGTAAGAGGAGGGTGTTGCTACTGCTCTCAGCAGCCTATAGCATGGCTGTGGAGAGGATATGGCTCCTTAGTGCTCCCCAAAACAATCAGAGAAAGGACAAGCAGCAAATACTGCCTGCAGCAATGGAAACTCCCATTGCATGCAATTAAAAAAAAAAAAAATGGAATTTCACAGTGGGAGTGGATAGATCCTGGCAAAGTGGATAGACCTGCTCAGAGAGGATCCACCACCTGTGGAAATTTACAGAACCCAAACAGCTGGGCCTGCCTAAAGCAGAGTTAGTTTCCTTCACAGCAGGTCATACAGTGCTGTAGGTTAGACTGTTGACCAAAACAGTTCTGGTAACACAGTGATGTTGTTGCTTTTGCTGAGCAGCATTGAGGCCTTTTCTTTGTCACTCTGCCTCACCAGTGACCAGACTGGAGGAGGGTGTGCAGTAGGCTGGGAGGGGATACAACCAGGCAGGTGACACTAGCTAGATAGTCCATATCATGTAACACCATGCTTAGCAGTAAGAGAGAAAACAAGGGGGTTTTGGTGGTTTTGCCATCTTTTTCTCAGAAACCTGTGCGCTTCAGCCTGCACACAGCAGTTGGCCAGTGATTGCCACTGAATCACTTCACAGAATCACAGCATCATTAGTGTTGAGAGGGACCTCTGGAGATAACCCAGTCCAATCCCCATGCCAAGGCAGGGTCACCTGGAGCAAGTGACACAGGTGGTTTAGAATGTCTCCAGAGAGGGAGATTCCACACTCTTCCTGGGCAGACTGTTCCAGTGCTCTGCCACATTCAATGTCAAGAGCTCTTCCTCATCTTGAGGTGCAGCCTCGTGTGGTTTAGTTTCTGGCCATTGCTCCTTGTCCTGTAACTGGGCACCACTGAAAAGAGCCTGGCACCATCCTCCTGACAGTTGCCTTTGAGATATTTATATGCATAGGTTATTCCTATGCATACAGGTTTATTCCTCTCACTCTTGACACCACCATCTCAGTCAGCCCCCTAACAATCACAGAAGGGTTTGTGTGAGGGATTCAGAAGAAGCACAGGTGATCAGCCCCACCAGAGCGCTGTGCTATCCCTTGGGAAGGCACTGCCACACAAGCCCCACCACCTCCCGAGGAACACCCAAACTAGCACTGCAGGGAGAGCCTCACTTACAATTACTCATAACTTCACAAGATAAATACACAGTAACACTGTTTTGTAGCACAGTTCTGTCATTCCATTGCAGTCTCCTGCAGGTAAAAGGAAAGTATCAGCTCTAACTTTTCTTAGTCATGGACACAGAAATAAAATGCTCAGGCACCCAGGGAACAGGGTCACCAGGAAAGCTTTTTCCACTACTGAGGAGTGGAGTCTTAGGGTGGCAAACAACCCCTGAGTGTTCTCCTGAACTCCTCTGTGAGGAGGTATAATTAAATCTTCATATGTTTCTATGCAACTATTCCATCAAAGTCTCAAGCCCGAAGGTTTCTATCCAGCAGCCAAAGCCCACAACTTCTAAAAAGCCAAATATTTTGAAGTGTTATCACATAAACGCCTCAAAGGCATGCCCTGAAAGCAACCCGCACCGCCCCGAGCCCTCAGGCGGGTGGGCACGGCCACCACAGGCAGCACAGTGGCCTTCGGGGCACTCATCAAACGTGTGGTTTGATGTTTTTTCTGGGGTTTTTGTTGGGTTTGGCTGTGGTTTTTTTGTTTTGGTTTTTAAGTTATCCCCGGCCCGGGCCCGGCTCAGTCAGTCCCACCGGTTGCCTGGCAACCCCAATCCGCCCAGCAACCGCGGCTGGCCGCGGCAGCTGATGCTTCACTTCTCCAGTTATTTCTTTTAAATTACCTTTTCTAATTAACTTTGTTTAATTCATCAAAAGTAGTGTGATTTTTTCACTATGGCCAGCACATAGCAAAGGTTTTTCCACAAGCATCTATTGTTAGAACAGAGTTTGGGAAAACTAGTGAAACTGAGTTTTGCTAAACCAGCCTTGGTATGTGTCAAAGCACAAAACCTGGGGCAGAGATGTATTGCCGAGAACTGCACACAAAAGAAGGCAGAATTTATGGACTACTCTGGTTTGCAGAAACCAGAGATAAAGAAGAAGCTAACAAAGACAATTCAGCAATTGCATTGAAACACTCTCTGAGAAAAAGATAATAAAATGACTGCAAATGTGGGCAAATTAGCATGAGAATGGAGACATCAGTAAAAGATAGAATACTAATTAATGAACAGAACTATGTAATTTATAGCCAATGAACATTAATTTCTTTGTTTGTTAAAAACATATAAATATTGAGACGTTTTCAAAGTGAGTGCGCACATTTGCGGAGCAACCACACATACCAAGTGCTGTGAATAAAGTAATGCCTGCCTTCTAATATTAATGTCAGGTTGATTTATCCTGACATTTTTGGTGACAACAAGGCACCAACACCAATTTAGAGCAACAGCAACATAGGTACATGTTCATGGAGGTCAAGCTGCTGGTCTTCTCTCAGGGAGGAAAGGGATGTTCTTGCATTGCCCATATCTGCTCCTGGAGCAGCCAGCCCTGACTGAGGCCAGGAGCAGCCCCAGGTGTGCAGAAGGGACCCCACCCTTATTTGCAGCAGCAGTTATATTAGCAGAGTTAATTGGGGCCAGCTGTGGTGTTGCAGCTTGAAGATTATCATCGTTGATTGGGTGCAGTCAGGCCATAGCAGGTGTTGGGAGAACTTTCTGGAAGGGCCAGAAGGACTTGGTGGACCTCAGCCTCAATTTGGGGTGTCTCCATGATGCTGGATATCCAAATGGGGCTCGCCTAAAGGCCCAGCAGCCTTGGAAAGCATGCCAGGTGTTAGGGCTTCAGAAATGGTTCTGGATTGGGGTGATACAAAGGAAAGTCACCCCTTCCCCTGTGCCTTTCTTGTCCTTCACAGAAACAATGCACTTCCTGTGAGCACCAGGAGCCTTATAAAGCCTCCAGGATTCACCACAGACCCAAATTCTCCCCAGCTCCACATGTGAGATGTGGAAAATATTCCTCTGACATCCACCAAAAGCTTCTGCAAGGGAAGAAAGGTCAACAAAAATATGTCCTTCAGTAACCAGTTGTGACTGAGCACACACACTTAGAAAAAACCCTCAATATTTGCATACTACTTATTTTTAATGGTAGAGGTCTGGCAATGTTGGTAGTAAGTGCACGTGTAAAGTAAATTTGAAAGTGGGCATGTGAAAAATACTGAATTTGTAATATTTGATTGCTTCATGAAGGCCATCTAATTTGGACATTGAACATTTTTGCAGTGAGTAAGCATTTCTATGAATTTCAATACACATAGTTTCCCACAGAGTGAAATTTTTATGGAAAGTTGCACAGTTCTGAGCTGCAAATACTGTGTGTGCTTAGTTAGCAGTTTTATGTGCAGCCAAGTTGTGGTTGCTATCAGGTATCTTTTTTTGCTGTGTGCTCTTCTTTAACTTCACAGCAAGTATAAAGGCTGTTCTTAGGAGAAAATCGCCTTTCCACTGAGAATTAATCTGTTTTGGTGTGCTCTCTATTTCTGGCTTTCACTATTCTGCTGCTGTCAACATCCAGGTTCTCTACAAGGTGACTGACACATTGAGTATCCCTCAATTTCAATAATAAAGGATCTACAGACATAATCATTTGTTTATGCTTTTGTGCATTTTCTGTTGAAGGAATTTTTCCTTTTATATGACTACTCTGCTCCAATTTAAGGCTGAAATAGAGACATACTGTTAAAACTATCCAAAGGGGACCAAAGAAGTCAGCACTGTCCGGTCTCCATACTCTATTTCCTACCATTTTCAGGGTGCTCAGGATTTAAAAGGATTCTCAATTAACTGTAGTAACTCTGAAAGTGGACAAAATTGTCATGCATAGTTCAGTGAAGGTCTCTCCTCACTGAAAGCAAAAAAGGGGAATGAGACTAACATTTATGGTATTTATAATGCACTTAGGTACAGTGGCAAAGCTGTCCTTAATATTGATCAGTATAGGAGAAGTTATGTGATAAAAGGGGATTAAAGCTGAAAAGGTTACCATTTCAAAGGAAATTTTGAAGATGAGATTGTTTATATTCAACAGGAGACACGTAAGGCAATATTTTTAAAATAACACTATTTCAATTAATTCCCTGCATCTAATAATACTACAGATTTGGCCTGTGTTTCTGTACTTATGCATAGAAATTATATTATAATGTGGGTTATCCAAATAAAATAAATCCTAACTGGGGAGGGCGAAGGCGTGGTACAAATAGCAATTATAACGGATTTCCTGTGTGGAGGGCTGGTAACTCTGTGACTGAGTGATGTAAATGAGATCAGAATTTAGTCCAAGGTTCTGTTCTCCATTTCTAAACCGGTTACCTCCCACTACGGCAGATGTGAATACATATGGGAGAACGAACAGAACGGATGAGATCCATCTAGTGGGAGGACAGGAACAATGTACATATTGATCTATTACATGTAACCACAAATCAAAGTTAGAATTTTCGCATGGAACAGGAACATATGTATTTGTTTCATATATTACGTACTTACATTTTTAATAAGTATTACATTTAAAATCATGTAAATTAATATCACATAAAGATATGATAAATGAACATCAGAAGTTATGTCACCAGCTATTCTTTAAATCAACACATTCTACTTTATTAGCTTTACAGCTAATGTTAAATTCAGAATTTTTCTATGTTTGAGCTTGGAGTCCTTTAAATATACCTAATAGGAACTGAAATATTTCTGATAAGAAATAGGGCACAGTAGAACTATTTATTTCTAATTCTTCATCCCTGCCATGTCTGTATTCTCACTCTTAATGCCATCAGTGTTTGTTGTTTTTTACAGTGACTTGTTTCCTGGAATGCATTTTCCAAGATGAGTTCATGGTAACTACTTATTGTGATAGGATCTTGTTTATGTTTCTGTCACATAGTGAAAAGTTACCTTAACAAAGGAGCTGAAGTCATGACGGAAAATCATCCAGAAAGTTTCTGAATTATAAAAATATGTAAATTATGCAAAACTAAGTCTTGCCTGAAGGGTGAGAGACAGGAAGCCTTAAAGTAAGTTGACACAGTTTGTGAAGTGACAGACAGGACCTGTT
This sequence comes from Platysteira castanea, assembly GCA_013397175.1. Taxonomy (NCBI): domain Eukaryota; kingdom Metazoa; phylum Chordata; class Aves; order Passeriformes; genus Platysteira; species Platysteira castanea. The sequence goes on from VYXC01001161.1 coordinate 128,278, forward strand.
CTTCTGCAGTTTTTTAAATGGTTGGAAATTCAAAGAAAAAGGCCTATAGTTAAACTGAAAATCACACATCTCCACAAATCTGAAGTAAATGTCACCTGGAATGATTAATTTGCTGGTGTGAATGTCCAGCAGCTTGGCACATGAGAGTCAGCCCTGTCTGGTCAAAAGTTTAATGGGACAGAGCTTTCATTAATACTTTCACCAATTTTTCCAGTATTTTTCCATATCTACACTAAGCAGAAATAGTAACTGAGCTGCTGAATTGTTTCCTTTCTCTCTCCCTCTGTTGTACTTTACTGCAGATGTCATTGGAAGGGATTCGCTGCTGCCATAAAAAACTGCTATTGATGATGAAAAATGCATTAGATCAAGTTATTCCTTCAGAATGGGCACAGCCTTCCAGGAAAAGGATGAAGACGCCCCATGAAAGTGGAGGATGTAATTCTTGATGCCCAAGATGGTGGGAGTGGATCCTAGCAAGGAGATGCACCCATTCACCTGCCAGCTGTGTTGTGTACCAGTTCTATTCCTGTTCCTGCTAGCAGGAGTAACTGGCTGGAAATGAGAGAACTGGCAGAGCTTTCCAAAGATGGTGGAAGTTCTTATTAGCATAACAAGAAAACAGGAGAAGAAGGGAGAGGTTAAAACCCTCTTACAGCTGTCCCCTCTCCAGAAAACATCTGCTTAGGCCAGTGTGCTGTTTTACACAATTTCCAAGGACTAGAGTATAATCAGTTTTAACATTTATCTGGAAACTGCTATTTGCATGCAGGTTCATGTAGGAGCTTTAGATCTTGACTATTGTGCTCAGGAGTATATAAAGAAACACCAAAAAGTTGATTACTGTCCCAAAGGGAAATATAAACTCTTAAACCTACTAAGTTCCAACTATTATATTTTGCATTATAACTGTATTCCTAGAATTCAGAAAACTGGTTCAAGGGAGAGTAGATCTGGTTTCCTGTGAGTCCATTCTTGTAAGGCTTAATAAATCATGTATTCATTTCATTTTCTAAGTCACTGTGCTGGTTTTGCAGCATATTTGCCACAAAGCAAAAGTTCAGAAGAGGGCTGCAACCTGTCAATAGAAAAAAGGAGAAAACTGGAAAAAGGGGAGGAAAAGTAAATACTTAAATATATATATATATATATGTATGTATATACACTTCCCATATACTTTAAGTTTTATATATATACATATATATATACACACACATATATATACACTCACACACACATACAAAGTGTAAGCCCTAAGGGCTGTACCTGCAAACAAAATCCTTCCATTTAAGAGCCAGTATAGAACTGCCAGCTGCCATTCTGACACGCTATGGAAAAGTTGGCCCCTTTTGCTGTACATTTTATTAGAAGAAAGAAGGGAAATCTGCACTCTGGATGGTTGTTGGACAGTTTCCAGGGCTACAGTAAACCATGTTACCTGAAAACAACCCAGAGGACAAGAGTTCAAGTTTCCTCAAAAAGCTCAAAAATAGTCTAAACCTAGTGGTGACTTAGAAACAGAGAGGAGGCAAAGAGGAAAAACAAATACAAAATGTAACTAAATCTAGAGCATCTCAGCTCTATGGAAATGAGATTTTTTTTTGAGATGCCTTCAGTCTCTCATGCACATGGTAAATTATTTATTAATATAACCTGGTACAAAAATTAGGTGAAGAAAAAGAAGACAAAATTAAGGCCATGGTAATCAATCATCAAATGTTCACTATCTAGATTTTCAGTGGATTTTTTTAATAGTATTAAGTGCCTAGAAATGGTTGGATTCAATAATATCTACTTAGGACTAATTTATTTGTCAAGACACAGCATAATAAATACTTAGCAGTCCTGGATTAAATATCCATATGTCAAATTGCTGTTCTGTTTGCTATCAGCTGATGTTTACTTGTTCAGAAGCCTGTCAGTATTCTTCAGAGCTGCTATTATCACCTAAATTTAAATCCTTTGCATCTGTACATTATTTATGCNCAGCATATTTGCCACAAAGCAAAAGTTCAGAAGAGGGCTGCAACCTGTCAATAGAAAAAAGGAGAAAACTGGAAAAAGGGGAGGAAAAGTAAATACTTAAATATATATATATATATATGTATGTATATACACTTCCCATATACTTTAAGTTTTATATATATACATATATATATACACACACATATATATACACTCACACACACATACAAAGTGTAAGCCCTAAGGGCTGTACCTGCAAACAAAATCCTTCCATTTAAGAGCCAGTATAGAACTGCCAGCTGCCATTCTGACACGCTATGGAAAAGTTGGCCCCTTTTGCTGTACATTTTATTAGAAGAAAGAAGGGAAATCTGCACTCTGGATGGTTGTTGGACAGTTTCCAGGGCTACAGTAAACCATGTTACCTGAAAACAACCCAGAGGACAAGAGTTCAAGTTTCCTCAAAAAGCTCAAAAATAGTCTAAACCTAGTGGTGACTTAGAAACAGAGAGGAGGCAAAGAGGAAAAACAAATACAAAATGTAACTAAATCTAGAGCATCTCAGCTCTATGGAAATGAGATTTTTTTTTGAGATGCCTTCAGTCTCTCATGCACATGGTAAATTATTTATTAATATAACCTGGTACAAAAATTAGGTGAAGAAAAAGAAGACAAAATTAAGGCCATGGTAATCAATCATCAAATGTTCACTATCTAGATTTTCAGTGGATTTTTTTAATAGTATTAAGTGCCTAGAAATGGTTGGATTCAATAATATCTACTTAGGACTAATTTATTTGTCAAGACACAGCATAATAAATACTTAGCAGTCCTGGATTAAATATCCATATGTCAAATTGCTGTTCTGTTTGCTATCAGCTGATGTTTACTTGTTCAGAAGCCTGTCAGTATTCTTCAGAGCTGCTATTATCACCTAAATTTAAATCCTTTGCATCTGTACATTATTTATGCTCTCTAGGGGAAAAGATGTAGGACCTTCAAAAGACTCCTCATTGCAAGAACTTAGTTGAGCATTGTGGACTGTCTGCTGCACTGTCCTCTCTCGATCAGTCATATGATAAACTGAGGGGAAGCATTCTTCTAATTTAGATATTTGAGTTAGTAGCCAAATGGCAAGAAGGATAAATATCCTCATTTCTTTTCTTTTTAAATACTTCCCTCAGGATCTCATTCAATCTTGGGGGTAATTTACTATTTTAAAACTAGCAGGATTAAGCCTTTAGCTAAAAACAAAAGCAAAGTTACAGAGAGAAAGAATATGAGAAGGAATAATATATTAACATGGCAAATAATTTAGCCATTTTTCTGTTTGCATTTTAACCACTTCTTTATAGCTAATTAAATCAGAACATTTGGCTGTACTTTTTATCATGATACTGGGTTTTTAAAATCTGTCCTCTCTGAAATTATTAATTTGAAAAGATTATACTGTAAAAAAACCTGTGTATTTCATCCTGAAATGATCTTCAAGTTAAAATAGAAATCAGTGAGGGTACCTACAATATAAACCAATCCACTCTAAAGATACCAATTTATGCCTTTTAAATTCACCAGGTAAAAAAAAAAAAGAGAAATATTTTAACTTACTTGGTGCAGAGGAAAAGCGATGGTTTGGTTCTTACCAGTTCCGAGATTCAGAAATTTCTAAATCTCACCTTCCAGACCATTTCTTCATTATTTCTGGCAGCTTTTCCAGTTTCTAATTTTCCACATAACAAATACATAAAATTGTATTTTTGTTCATAGATATGACATAAAGTGAGGGTTTAAATTAAGTAACTGTAGATAGCAAGCACAAATTTTTAACAGCAAGGGTAACTGACCAGTCAAACAAGTTCAGATTAACTGTGGAGTATTCAAAGCTTTATCTTCAAAGCAATGCTGAGAGAGGTGTGTTAGGGCAATAGTGACTGTTAAAAAAAGAACACAAATTAGGCTGTCCAACCTCAATTAGGGTGTTTGATATTTCTAATGCAGGGGTATCAGGGTAAACATGGAAGCCTGTGCTTTACTGAAACATAGACAAGGTGATCTATATGTCTTGTTCATCTCTGTAGATAGATGATATTTTAAAGTCATCAAAGCAAATGCTTCAATCATAGCAAACTACTGAAAATTAAAATTTGAAATGTGAGATCCAGCACTGCCTTCTACATCAGCAAATTACACATATTATTTAAATGTATGTATATTTTTATGTAAGTGTTACCCACGCTACTGCTCCGTGGATTTAACCTCCTGTTTGCAAAACACACGACCAGCAGAGTTTGTAATCCCAAAATCACCAAGGACCCTAAAGCCTTGCAGTAGACTAACTGGGCAAGATACCACCATAGAAATAAAGAAATATATAATAAACCATGCAGAAGAATTTAAAACATGAACTATAGATATATTTGAACTTCTCTAAGGCTTAGAGCCAACTGAGCAGAATGTTAGCTGGCATGAATCCAGATGGTGCCCCAATTTCCTTAAGGAGATGCCAGTGTCTAGCCTGGTGTATCCGTTATTATATGAATAAAAAGAGGACAAATATTAAGCCCTATTAAAGTAACCCATATGGACCCCCGAAGTGATAAAGTGAAACAGCTCACAGTGTTCCTTCCATGTGCTAATTTGCAGCAGAAATTTCTGTTCACTCCCCTCTTTTCTAACGAGATCTATTTCTCTTCGTGACTAAGGGGAGTGCAGAGAGCAGAATAGTCCTGGAAACAGCAATTTAACCTCTTGCTGATTCAACAACAATTTAGCTAAACAAGTGGAGTCTTCAAATGCACTTATCTATGAGGAAAAATGTTTCTCTTAAACTCTTATTGAAAGGTCTGGGGGAAACCATGTATATTCTTACCATGGAAATTCCCCCTTTAGTTACATTAAGTGCTCCTCACTCATCTCTGCAGAGATGATGTTCACACTGGACTAGAGGCTGATGAGATCTTTTTCATAAGAGATATTTTAATTACTTTACCAGATATAACATGTATAACATATTTATGTTTTAAAATACTCATTTCATTGCCTATTTTTGTAAAACATTCATTGCAACTATATTTGCAATAGAGTTCAAGAGAAAGTAGGAAGAAGAAACACAAGAGGTCAATGGAAAGGGAGAGGACTGAAATCCATCTGAGAGAAGAAAATGTAAGAAGAATAAAGGTTAATTTAGCCATCTGATATCTGGCCCAGAAATGTGTAGATCAGGAGAGCAGAATTCCTTTTATAAAGGCACAAGGTTGTTTCTTCAGACGTGAATAGCTCAGTGTGCAAAACAGTGGTTAACAGGGCATATAATTTAAAAATCCTGCTTCCACAACAGATGGCTTTATTTACCCTGTTTAGAAACTTGACATGGGGGAATCTTCCACTGGAAGCGCAGTTGTGTGTGCTGCAAAATAATCAGATCTGGGTCAAAAATCAGACTGCCCTAATACTTGGTGCCAGTGTTTATGTAAGATTGTCACAATCTGTCCAAAGGAGGAAAAGATCCAAATAATTAAATATATTTAGTGTGTGATGTTTTCGCTCCTAAAATAATTGTGACCAAATCTCAAGTGAAACATCCATAAGGGAACAGGTTTTCAATGCTGCTTTTTTCCATTTGGTAGAGTGCTTGCAGTGTGACTTTTGCAACATCCTTCCTTGCCATCAGCAAGAATGCCATCAGCATAAATTCTGGGAAATATGAAGCCATATAAAAATCAGGGTATGCTGAAGAGTGAAGAGTGGCTTATGGATGGAAACACTGCAGAGCAGCTCTAGGACACACTAGAAGGAAATGCTGGAAAACACTGCTCAATCCTCTTCAAATTTCCTTGCGACTGAATGTCTTATACCTAAGAAAGTACCAAGTGTTTTTCCTGCTCCTTGTTTTTCTGCCCAAGAATGCTGCTGACCAGTCTGACCAGAGGAAAAGTAAAAGGTGCTGTAGCACAAGGACACCCAAACAAGTAATTAAAGGAGAGCCTGAAAAATAGAAGGCAGGGTATCAGTACTCTGTGTTAGGTGGTGGGAGATAATGTTTTGTTTGGAGGAGAAAGTGGCCTAAATTAAAATGGAGATGTTTCTCCAGAGTCCATGGGCATCCTGCATGCATGACAGAGCTGCTAGGAGATGATACCCTTTAAAAAATCCTTTTTTTTCGAAATTCAGTATCTATCCATCCTGTTCATACAGTAAAGGATAAAAAACAAAAAAACAAATGTGTGGTTAGTTTATGGAAATTTGCCAAAAACCAGAAGCAGTTTCTAATGAAATTAAGATCCTTGACCAGATCCAGCATGATTTGCTATTAACAGCAGTAGGACCAAATTTCCAGAGTGGTTCAGTCATAAGCATAACCTAGACTATATCTTTCTGTTGTTTGCTTCAGAGAAAGGTCATTAGCACAACAAAACTACACTGGTCTAACTGGAGTTCTCACAGATCTTCCTTCAAACTGTGGAGCCAGAACAGAGAGAACAGAACTGGTATGTTAAAATACAGAATTGGGATGCTGCTCAACATTAGTGATTTCTGAACTATCATTAACCTACAGCTGTTACTAATTTTAAGTAGGAATGGACCAAACAAGTGTTTTATCAGTTCATTAACAACAAAAGAAGTGATATCACCACTCATCTACAGCTTCATTGTTACTGTACAAGAAACTGAAAAAGGATGGCTCAATGGCAAGCTAGCAAAACTTTTATACAGACAGTCACTGAACAGGATAATCAGGATCTTGGGGCTTCTTTTCTTGGAAAAAGAAATGAGGACAATTTTAAATGCAGTTCTGTGAAAGCAAGTATATATTGCAAGGGCTGGCAAGCTGATTAATGTTACCTTGGGGCTTATGGCTTGATTAGCTATAAATTCTGCAGTGCTGCTGCAACAAGAGCAACTCAAAATTATATGTGGGTTTTGGGGTTTTTTTAATTGTGGCATTAATTTCTCTGTTTGATTCTCTCATTTTTCTCGTACTGAAAGTTTGTTGACTCGCTGATTTTCACACTAATGGCTGTCCAAGCAGCGCCTGGCTCAACCAACCAAGCCTGCTATCTTGGCTCCATTAAACCGAGTGGCAAGCTGGCTGCAGAGGGAAGGGTTTCATGTGTTCACAGCAGATGTTCTAAATTGCCTTGAGGGTATTCTCACTGCAAAAACAGGAGAACACGACAAAGTCTACAATTTCTAACATATATACCAAGCAGCTGGAAGCTTCTCAGACTTTCCATGTGCTGTGGAGGTACTTTGCAACATATCAATGTCAGAAGTTGCTACTTCAACACTTGCCATAATGATTTCCAAGGAAAAAGCTCTAGAAGTCAGGAAAATGCATGGGTTAAGTGTGTGTCGTTTGACATAAACCAACTCCTTTGAAGTGTTAATTTGGAGAATTTGTCTCCTTACTCCCTGAGTTTAAAAAGCAGCTAAAGCACTCTGGTAGTGATAGATTTTTGAGATAAGATAATGGAAAACAAGGCTAAAACAGAAGAGTCCTTTTCTTCTTTAATTTTGGCTATGGCATAAATTTCTTCTTAGGAAGCCTTGGGGACCACTAACAAAAAATATTTTTCTTTGGAGGAAATTTAATAAAAAGAAAAGCAGACAAATCAATCAATGGATATTGTGAACAAAATACTTTGTACTTGCCTCCATCAAAACAGTGGATGAAAGTGGAGGGGGCAGGAGGGAAGGAGGGGGAAGAAAGGAAAGGAAACACTATTTTTTTCACGTTTCTAACAATATCATATATTTTACTTTTGAATTTTTTCCTGACCACAGTATTGTCTCCTCGAGGAAGTGAAGTTACTTAAATTGCTCCTGTATGTGTTTTTTCTATTAATACCACTTGCAAGCAGCGTTCCTGCAGAGTTTGATTCTGTGTCTTCCCTTGGCCACATCTGCCGCCTGTGTGAAAGCATATGTGCGAGATCAGTGACATTGAGGAAAGGCAGAACACTGACACCGCATTAATTCTCCACGGCCGGGTTCTGCCGATGGTGTGCGGTGGGGCAGTGACCCTTCTCCCGGCAGAGGTCCCTTGGAAGGGCAGGTGCTAGGCAGGGAGAGCTTGTCACAGCACCTGAACAGACTGAAGGCACCTCTGCACATCTCAATCTGCCATAAAAGACTGCAATTTCTGCTTTACAGGCAGAAAGTGGTTTTTGTTGAAAAAAATAATCCATGTGATTGTGAAAGTAGTCACAGAAATGATCATATTCTGAGGCTCAGGAAACCATTTGGGTTTGTTCAGAATAATAACTCCCATCAGGTACCATTGCTACAGTGATAGCAAATTTACACTAGGTCCTACAACAGAGAGTGTGATTGTTTTATGAGCTCTATATCAAAACCATACATCTGTGCTTGATTATATGGGTCTTTTCTGGATGATAATATACAATTAATAAATAAACGCTTGAGTATTATCTCATTAATAGCTTTTTTCAAAAACACAGAATTTTGTTAGAATTTAGCATTATGTCCATGCACATAAAAATTCAGAAGACAATTCATTGACATAAAATCACTAACCTAACATCTGAAAGAGCCCTGTGGGAGGTGTTTGATGGTTTGAGATGTGCTTATAGTGATGGATAACTACTTCAGGCACCAGGCCTTCCAGGGTGAATGATCATTCTCAGAGAAGTCAGGGTTTGCAGAAGGTGAGGGTGGAAAGTCGGGTCCCTATGAATGAGTTCATCCCTCCTTGCTGGACACATTGTCCTACCTGCTGGGACTTTCCTTCAAAGAGCAGCACTTTGCCATGCCATAACCCAGCCTGATCTGTTATTTAGACATCAAAACAGGCAGATATTTTCAGTCAATCCTACAAGCAATGTGCACCTGAGGCAAAACACCTGAGCTCTCTGTGCTGAAGGGATGTGACACTGAACACATCTGCCTGTTATTAGAAAATACAGAGACCCACAGGTGTATGTTTTTTTAGTTTAACACATCATTAACAAGAAAAAAAATTTGATTTGAAACAGAGAAGACAAACTTTAGATTTGTTTTCATTCTACCTGTTATTAGAAAATACAGAGACCCACAGGTGTATGTTTTTTTAGTTTAACACATCATTAACAAGAAAAAAAATTTGATTTGAAACAGAGAAGACAAACTTTAGATTTGTTTTCATTCTACCTGTTATTAGAAAATACAGAGACCCACAGGTGTATGTTTTTTTAGTTTAACACATCATTAACAAGAAAAAAAATTTGATTTGAAACAGAGAAGACAAACATTAGAATTGTTTTCAATCATTTAAGTTACATAGTTCTCACTCGAGAAGCTTTGATCATGTATAATCCTGTTGAAAGGCTGACTTGTAATCAGCCTCACATACATTATGTTGCAATGCTGCGGCACTAGTGCATGACAGAACTTTATTTTCCATTAATTCATTCTTTGCTGGAAATATAAACACTCTATATGCTTAATAGCCCAAAAAATGAATAATATTGCTTTTTAAAATTGCCTGTTAATGAGAATTTTGCTTGCTATTAAGGAAATCTGAGTGCCTGAGGACCATCTTTCAAAGGCTGACACACCTATCTTCAACACCAACAGTGCTGAACAATCAAAACAAAATCATCCCAGACACTACTTTTAGTAAAAGCAACCATGTTTTTTAACTGATCAAAATAGATGTTTACAGCATCAGTGAACCACAGCTGATTTTGAAGTAGCTTTTCACTGAACTTATGAACAGTTTCATATCTGCTCCAGTGCAGCAGTGATGGCTGTGCAAAATCGTCAATGGAACAGGCAGTTATTTTCTAAGGGAAAAGCCTGTTGTTCTAAGAGGGTGCCAAAAAAAAAGGTAGGAAAGTCTGCATTGAGCTGAGTCATAACATCCATGCAAATACAGGGCCAGGCAGAGCTGTTGGCACTTGCAGGAAGAATCATTTCCCCAGGCAGGGATACTCTGACTGCAGGAGGGGGCTGAACGCACACTGTGTGTTCAAAGACTCCTACAAATCCCAGTACTGGTACACCCAGTGTACCTGGCTCTGCCACAAAAGAGGAGATATTTGTAAGAGCTTCTGTGTATTAACAAATCACCTAATCAGGAATAACTGAAAGCACAACTGTGCAAACCACAGAAAGAACAGAATTCATACTGTTATCAGTTTTACAGAATATTAACTAAATCTGGATTATCCTACCTACAGTTTTTCATGTAGACTTGTAAGAGCAAGAGCTTCATGCAGTCAGAATCTGGAAGAAAATAGTTACCCAGAGTTGTTGATACAAATCTTGTGTTTCCAGATTAAAAACCCTTCTTCAGTTTTGCAAACTTAAAGCATTACAGGAGAAACAGAACAATTCCTTATCTTACTTTCACACATCAGTAAGGACTTCTGATAGCTTCTGGTGACTGATATTGTACACCTGTGGAAGCTGGATTTAAAGCTTAGTGCAGTTTGAATATTTGGACTTTTTTCTTTCTATTTTCTACTTTCTTTTTCCTGTGCTGGGAAGCAGGAGGGGGGAATCCCTTCAGTTTTTTTCTTGATAGAAATGTTAAACTTCAGGGTATTTTGGAAAATTTTAAATGTATATAGAATGTGGCATTGATGAAGGAAATAGCTGAATAGCCTGTGGAAAAATGTTAGGATTATTTCTATGTAGCAACAGTGCAAGAGAAAACATTTCCCCAAACTTCTAGGTCTAGCGTCTGCTTTTTGTAGCTGCTTATAGATCTGTGACAAATTCTTTGGCTTACTATTAAATCTTAATCCTATCTGTAGTTGTGTATAATTTTTGGCTGGCACTAATAATGTAAAGAACATTTCCCTGCTCATGGCAGGGGGTTTGGAACTAGATGATCTTTAAGGTTCTTTCCAATCCAAATAATTCTCTGATTCTAACGTAAAAAAAGTTTACAAAATTAATGGTTCTGTGTTTTCCATCCTACTGGGGAAAGAGATCATATGAATAGGGGCATACTAAAACAAAATATGGATAAATAATCTCAATCAGAAATCATATTTTTGTTATATTCTAGTACAATGCAGAAAAAACACATCAAAATATTTCATTTTGTCCTTCTGATTCCCTGTGGTGATGTTCTGAGAGGGAGCTAGAGAGCTATAGACAGTCGTGGGTGTATTTGTGATTGTTCCACTCTAATTCTATGTTGACATGGAAAAATAAGAGCAGGACAGAAATTAAGTTTAGGGGGAAAAATTGTTTACCTCCACTCAGTTCTAAGTAGAGACATATTGACACCACCAAACCTTTTTTGCTCGCAGCAGGTGTAGTATCGCAGTGGTGGTGTTGGTGGACCAATGCCACGTTTCTTCCACAGAGTCCCTCGTGGAGACACTTTGGCGGCACTTTTCCAGCACCCATGCGTGCACACGATCTCACCCCCGCAGGCTGTCACAAGCAGTCACTCACACACGGTCTATGCACTGACCAGAGACGAAGTGGCGAGAGTGACTCTTTGCATGCAATTCTGAGGCGTTTATTGGATACCGAGAACCAATGCGCTCAAAGGGGGACAGAGGCAAAGAACAAAGAACAAAACCCCACATGTGGTTTTATCCCAGAGGGTCCCGGGGGTGGGCAGAGCATCAGAAGCCAATGGTCTGAGGGCTAGGGGATAGAGGCAAGGTTGAGTGACATAACGGGGGCCAGTGGGAGAGGGGAGGGGAGGGAGGAGAGGACCAGGAGCCAGTGGGGTCTCGGTAAAGGGAGAACTTTCTGGCACAGCGGTGTGGGGAGAGAGCACTTCATAGTACCACAGGGGGTGTAATGTGGACTTAGCCACCACTACATCTCCCCCTAAATTTTTTTTAAAAAGGCTTCTCCCACTTACTTGGAACTAATCAAGGTGGGAGCCGTTCTTCCACTTTCTATGAATGTGGAAAGGGTATTTTGATTTTAACAGTGAGGGTCCAGGGTTGTGGCAGTATTTCAAACAAGGAACAGATGACAAAACAACCAGAAACACCCGCAAGGCCTCCAAAAGGAGGCAACCCCTCCCTCAAGTCCCCAGTGTCCCAGCAAGTCCCGCGTTCCTTTGACGGTGCTGGATGCAGTGGACCTTTCTGGGCTAACAAGGCTGCAATTTCCATGCTCCTATCAGCCACAGCACCCATAGCTGCTGCAGCCTCTCTGGCTACTTGCCCGGATTAGGGATATCTAGGAGACAGCAGGGTGACAAGTGCCAGGTTCCATGGGGGAGTGGGGATAGGTGTCTCTGTAAGGGTCTCAAAGTTGTTAAGAATCATGACAAGATTACTGAAAGATGAAATCAAGCATAGAAAATTACTGAAATTGGAAATGTTCGTTCTTCCTTCATCAATTTCACTTTTCCATCCCCCCTTTTCAAAAAAGAAGGTAGATATGGGGCATGGGGTTCAGGGGGTTTTAAACTGAAACTGTCTGGAGGGGGTGCAAATTAGATGTTCACGTGGCTCTTCATTTTGCGCCGACATCGCCTGCAGGCAGCACTAGTCTCATCTTTGTCGGGTTCAGCGTCAGGGTTCTTTGCATTTTTTCTTGTGTCATCAGGAGCTGTTGTCGGTGGCCCAAGGCAGGGTTTGATATTCTTTCCCGGCACCCATTTCAAACCTGATTGTGTGGAGACACAAGCACATCCCCCTCCCCCAGGTAATGAGTGGAAAGGGACCCTGAATTTGACAGCTCTCTGGATTTTTGGCAAACACTGGTGGCTGTTCTTTTAGTTTGGCTTGTGTCCAATTGGTAAAGTGTCGGAACATGGGGGGGTGGGTTCTGAGGAGGAGTTGTTTAAAAAATTAATGGTAAAGAGAGCTCTGCAGAGTCTCACAACAGGAGAATTAATCTCTGCACCTCTGTGTTGTTGGTCAAGGACCGTCTTGAGATTTTGATGGGTCCTTTCAACAATAGGCTGTCCTGCGGGGGACTGGGGTATGCCTGTGGTGTGCTGGATGCCCCACTGACTAAAGAAATTTCGCAGCTTATTGGAAACATAGGCAGGACCATTGTCCGTTTTCACTTCTTTAGGCATGCCCAGGGTGGAAAAGGCAAGGAGAAAGTGTTTTGTTACATCTTTGGCCTTTTCTCCCACATGGGCAGATGCAAAGACGGCTCTGGAGAAGGTGTCTACTGACACATGGATGTATTTCAGTCTCCCAAATTGGGGGACATGGGTGACGTCCGTCTGCCAGAACTGGCAGCTGCTGAGGCCACGTGGGTTTGCTCCCATGCCTAAAGATGGTACCTGATAATTTTGACAGTTAGGGCATGTCACTGAAATTGCCCTTTCTTGATATCTGTAGATGTTAAACATTCTAATGAGGGCAGGAACATTTTGGTGGAATAACTGATGGCTTAACTTGGCTTGTGCGAAGGTGTCAGGTTGTAAGGTGTAAGTTGGGACTGTGCATAGCCATGGCCAGAGCATCAGCTCTCCAGTTTCCCTCTGCAATGGGTCCTGGCAAATCTGTGTGTGACCTTACATGCATCACATGATAAGGCTGCTCTCAGTGGGAGATAAGGCAGACCAGTTCCAAGAGTAGTTGATATAATTTGGGATTTGCCACTTCTTTTAACAGGGCATGTTCTGCTCTGATGGTCACACCAGCTACATAGGCCAAAACTGTGACTAAAATGATTGGTTCTTGAAATTTTTCAAATGCTCTAACCACAACTGCTAATTCAGCAATTTGTGGGGATCCCTCCACCTGGACATCAGATTCCTACATCTGAGTCCAAGGATCCTGCCAAGTCATCACTTATGGGATGCTCCTGAGCCATCTGTGAAAACTGTTAGAGCCTTGAGTGGAGTTTGGCTTAGCAGTGATTTTGGAACCAGATTGAATGCTGTGATAAACAACTTATGTGTGGGTTAGTGGACTGAAATTTGGCCTGTGTAACTGTCCAGAGCGTACTGGAGATGTTCATTCATCTAGAGCAAATGCTCCAAGTTACTAACTGCAGGTGTATGCATGCAAAATCACATCCCACGAGGGTTCGGAGGCGAGCCCTGGCCCTCATGATTAATTGGGCCATTCGTTCCTGTGGTGTTGTGATGCTTTTGGGTAGCTGATGTGACAGGAAGATCCACTCTATGATGGTTAGAGGGTCCTTCTGTGCTGTGTCCCACTGAAAGATCAAGCCATGAAATCTAGGTGCGTTGCCTAGAGCAATGAAACTGAAAGGCAGGTGTGGAAGGCTCCGGTGGGCCTGTCGAGAAGACAGGGTGAGCTGCACCTTACCGATGGCTTCCCGGGCCTCAGCGGTGATGGCACATGGCAAGTCCAGGTCCTCTCAACCCTTGAGAAGGTCGAACAGGGGCAAGAGGTCTTCTGTCATAATACCCAGCAGAGGAAGTACCCAGCTGATGGAGCCACATAGCTGGTGCAATCCCAGAGGGTCTTAGGGTCTTCCTGGATGGTGAGTTGCTGGGATACGACAGTCCGTTCGCTGATGCAGAGTCCCAGGTAAGTCCACAGGCAGGTACGCTGGATCTTCTTAGTTTGAATCTCAAACCCTGCTTTTTCTATGGCTCGGACAGTCTCTTGGAGGGTCAAGTCCAGGTAATTGTTTTCAGGTGCACAGATCAAGATGTCATCCATATAGTGGAGTAGGATGGCTTTGGGGAATTTTTTCCAGATTGGGGACAGGACGTGTGCGATGTACCACTGACAGAACGTTTGAGAATTTTTCATACTTAGGGTAGAACTCGCCAGTGGTACTTGAGCATGGGGACCTGCTGGTTCAGGGACGGCATGGAGAAGGCAAACTGAGGGGCGTCACGTGGGTGTAATCAGATAGCAAAGAAGCAGTCTTTCATGTCTATGACAGCGAGCTTCCACTGTTGGGGGAGCATTGAGGGAGAGGGCAGGCCCGGCTGCAGGGGACCCATGTCCTCAATGACCTCACTGATTTTTCGGAGGTCTTGGAGAAGCTTCCACCTGTCTTTGCCTGGCTTTTTTAAAACAAAGACAGGGATGTTCCAAGGGCTGTTGGAGGGAACAAGGTGGCCCTTGGCTAACTGTTCCTCAACAAGGGACTCAAGCGCGCGCAGCTTTTCAGCTGATAGGAACCACTGCTCTGCCCAAACGGGCTTATCAGTCTCCCAAGTAAGGGGCAGAGTCACGTGCTTCACAGTGGTCCCAACTAGAAATCCCGAGATGGAAGTGGGATTACCAGCTGAGACCCCATTAAGAAAGCAGGTCCCTGCCCCATAAGGTAAACCCTGATGGGATGACAAATGGCCTGATGGATGCATTGTGTCTGTCTGGGCCCTCGATAATGATGTTTGTGCTTCTCATAGATGTCACAGACCCCCCGAACCCTGTAACTATCCCAGCAGCTGGCTTAAGTCCCCACTGCCACGGCCACTCTGCTTCGGATATGATGGTGATGTCAGCCCCTGTATCTACCACCCCCGTCAGTGTGACCGTGGATTTCCCATTGCACAGTTTACAATTGAGGGTTGGTTTGTTCCGTCCCACTACTTCTGCCCACCATAGGGACGGCATCCTGTAGCACCTGGGGAAGTCCTCGGGTAAGATGCCAGCCCGTGCTACCACTTGACCTTTTTGTTGAAACCAAAGGGTGTTGGTATAGGAGACAGTAATCTGTATTTGTCCACTGGAGTCCACCCTGTGCACCTCGGGTGAAGCAGAGAGTTGAGTGGACCTCGCATGACGCATCCAGCTACTAAAATGTCTACTGCTCTGTCTAAAAGTTTTTTAAACCTGCGTGTATGAGTTGCTGCATTCTGTCGTGGAAAAGATGTGCACAGGTACTCATGAGCAGAAGTCTTTCACCAGCTTCCCATTGCAGCAAGGAGTCACAGTCCATGGCATGGGTGACAGGGCAGGGAGAGACGGCTGCTGATTTGATGCTGTGCTTCACTGCCTGTTTCCGTGCTGCTGATGGTGTTTGCAGGTAGAACAGTCTGTAACAACAGGCTTTCCATTCCCGTTAGATCTTTCGGGTTCAGGGCAGTTTTTTGCGAAGTGTTGAAAGCTTCCACAATTAAAACACCAGGGGCCTTTCCTTATTGTCCTTTCCTGCTGTTACTGGACCCACCACCTCCCTCTGAAAACCTTGGTTAGCTGTGAGTTCCTTGAATACTAGTTTGGTGCATACTTCTACCATTTGGTCAAGGGTGGGGGCAGGGTCCAGGGGGAGGGCTCTTACGACACTTTGGCATCTTTCATTTGCATTATCTCTCAGCAAAGTTCTAAGCAATTCTTTTTGAGCTTCAATGCTTTCGACCTAGACCTCTATCGCCCCTTTTAACCAGTCTACAAATGTGATGAAACTTTCCCCTTGTTCCTGCTTTATACCAGAAAAGCTAAGAGAAGGGGTGGAACATGTGGGGGTGAGGGACAAAGCCCTTTCTGCAGCCTGCTTTAAATCACCCAGGACTGGCTCTGGGAAAGTCCGGGCCTGATCATGAGGCTTTTCCAGGTTGCCTTTGCCGCATAGATGCTCCAGGGTTAAATTTGGCCTGTTGGAATCTCGCTGGTAACTCGCGCTGAGATCCTGGAGCTTTTTCCATGTTCTCTCCCACAATAGGTATTCGGTCGGAGAGAGCAGGCACGCCATGATCCTTTTTATATCATGTGGCACTAAAGTATTCATGGCAAAAGTAGGCTGTACTAGGCTTTTAAACTAGGAAGATTCTTGCCCGAAATCATTCACAGCCTTACACAGCTCCTTTAAATTGACAAACAGGAATGGTTCCCACTGGGGATTCTGTCCCTGCCGATTGTATGTGACTGGGGCAGCCATAAACTCCCAGTCTCTGTTCTCTTCCAGGTTTGCGGGACAGTGGGAACTGGAGGGGGAGGCGGGGTTGTGTGAGGAGCCACCGATGGAGGGGGCGGGGGTGTGGCCCGTGCCTGAAAGGGATTCCCGTGTGGGTGGGATCTGCCGCACTGGAGGGATTCCCAGTGACATGGGAGGGTCCCGGCACAGTTACACTCACCAGCGTAGGGCAGGGGCCCGACACGAGCTCACCCACCAAAGCAGCAGGGGAGGGGCCAGGCGTGATGATGTGTGTGGGGAGAGGTGTGGGGAGTCACGGGGGACTGCGCGGTCTGCACCATCTTGAGGGGCTGCCGCTGACACGTGGCCTCCGCCATCCTGTGTGTTCACAGCAGGGGCGGGAGGACCCGTAGCGGGGGCAGGAAAAAGGCGGCGGAGCCGGCCATGCGGCCAGCACCATCTTTGCACCATCCCAGGGCTGGGGCAGGGGCGTGTAAACTTGGAACCGGGGAAGGCACAGTGATGGCACAGGCTAGGTTGCTGCTCCCATTTGGTGGACTTGGTGGGGGGCATGCACCCTGGCACGGTAGCAGCCGCTGACACGTGGCCTCCGCCATCCTGTGTGTTCACAGCAGGGGCGGGAGGACCCGTAGCGGGGGCAGGAAAAAGGCGGCGGAGCCGGCCATGCGGCCAGCACCATCTTTGCACCATCCCAGGGCTGGGGCAGGGGCGTGTAAACTTGGAACCGGGGAAGGCACAGTGATGGCACAGGCTAGGTTGCTGCTCCCATTTGGTGGACTTGGTGGGGGGCATGCACCCTGGCACGGTAGCAGCCTTGCACAGCCATGCCGTCTGCCGGCAGGGAGTGCTGCAGGGCGGGGAGGAGTCTCTTCCACCTGGGAATCTGAATTTTCAGGCATCGTAGCCTCATTGTCTGATTCTGAGACCGCTTTATAATTTAAAACTGACACCAAAAAAAATTTGATTGACTCATCCCCACCTTGTCTCAGAAACGCCAGTCCCTCAATAAACCGGTTCCAGAACGCTGGATTCTTAACTGAATCAACTCTAACATTAGGGAAATAATAGAAAATCCATCCCATAAAGCTTTCTAAGAGTCCCTTAGAAAACCAGATTTTCCTCGCTTTTAGGTTATTTTTAACTTGGATAAAAGCCTCTCATTGGGCAATTGAGAATTTTGTACCCATCTTTCCCCAGAAAACCTCACCCAGCCACCAAGAGAAAAAAAGCCAGTAAAAGAAAAGGTGAAAAGGGACCTGAAAGAGCTTTCCCTAGCTTCACTCACCCACAAGTTTCGCCAGTGCTCTCTGACTCCAAAGTTGCCTGCTGAGCCCTTGCTCTGGCATCTGTGTCCGCGCCGCACCTCTGGCTGGTGCCGAGCCTGCCAAGCCCTTTGGCTCCCAGCTCCCGGATAAAAGAAAAATTTGCAGTGGATGGTTCTCCATTCTTCAGCCAGCTATCTCACGCTGAGAGAGGTGTCGGCCATCCTTTCAGGCAGGTCTAATAGAATTTAGATTTCCTGTCGGGGTCTTGGCATTTCTGAATGGTGACTCCTTGGAGCTTTTATTCACCAGGGGACACTCTCTCAGGGACTTCAGCTGAGGTCCCTGTTCGGGCACCAGGTTATCACAGTGGTAGTGTCAGTGGACCAATGCCACGTTTCTTCCACAGAGTCCCTCATGGAGACATTTTGGCAGTGCTCTTCCAGCACCCACGGGTGCACGCGATCTCACCCCCGCAGGCTGTCGCAAGCAGTCACTCACACACGGTCTATGCATGAACCGCAGACGAAGAGGCGAGAGGGATTCTTTGCACGCAATTCCAAGGCATTTACTGGATACCAAGAACCAACGTGCTTGAAGCGGGGGCAGAGGCAAAGAACGCAGAACAAAAGCCCGCGTGTGATTTTATCCCGGAGAGTCCCAGGGGCAGGCAGAGCATCAGAAACCAATAGTCTGAGGGCTAGGGGATAGAGGCAAGGTTGAGTGACATAACGGGGGCCAGTGGGAGCAGGGAGGGGCGGGGGGAGAGGACCAGGGACCAGTGGGGTCTCGGTAAAGGGAGAACTTTCTGGCACCATGGTGTGGGGAGAGACCACTTTGTAGTAACACGGGGGGTGTAATGGGGACTTAGACACAGTGTAGTTGATGCCTTGAAGTGGCAACCTGAAAACAGAGGCTAGACAAGAATAAGAGAATAAAAGTAGGTATTTGTTTGAAGGGACTTCAAATGTACACCTTGAGAGTGTAAAGCCTACGAGGGGCTCCACCCAAGATGGACCCTGGATCACAAGTTCTTCACACTTTTATAACTTTGGTCCATTTGCATATCAGGATTAATTCTCCAATTATAATTTCAGTTAACGATGTAATTACCCCAAGTTTGCCTCTCCTCTCAAAGGCTTTTAGTTTACACATATTAGGGCCTGGGACAACCAAGGTGTTCTTGAAGTAGAAACATAGAGAGGGTTTGTTATGTCTAACCAGCCTGAGAGAACAGTTATTAACGGGACATGAGAAACTTCTGAGTTACACACTAGATAGTACAGGATTTGAAAAATATAGAAGTTAAAACCTAAGGCATCATAGTCACTGAAGGAAAGGTGTCTTTACTGGACAGTCAGGAAGGGAAGCCATGGACTGAGTGGGTCTGACTGATGATCTCAGACGGCACTTCCAAAGGGACCACTGCTGTTTGCAGCGGAAGCACCTAAACAGGCAGGTACCCCCTACTGCCCTGGCCCGTGCAGTGTTACCTTTTGTCTCCAGGGCTGTCCAGCTGACATGATTTCTATGGACTTGTTTGTGGTGAGGGGCATGGGGAGAGGGTCAGAGAAAAAACCTTTTGCATTTATCACTTGATAATATGTTTTAACCATTTGGCAGCATATTAGGATACCTTTTTTCCCCAGCCATTTGCATTTATTTTGCAACAAAGCTTTCTCTTCTTAAATCAATAGTGGGAAAAAGAACAGAAGCAAAACACTATGAAATTCACTTTTCTTAAATGAAAAAATAATCAGTTTGAAAAATAAATATTTTGCAAGCAAATGTATAATTTACTTTCCTTCTACCAAAACCTGCTGAAGGTATTGCTCATAACTAATTAGTGCTCACAAGAAGGGAGAATTTTTTATTTTATTTGTTTATTCCTGTTCCCATGATGCTGGCTTGGTTGTTTGTCTGAGAGAGGAAGCTGACAAAACAAAAGTGATATTAAAGAAAACAAGGCTTTCTATATTATTATTTATACTGAAAATAAGTTGAAAGTAATGCAACATAAAATGATGCAGCTTTTTAAAAAAGAGATCATTGAAGATGCATTTTAAATTATATGTCCTGGGTTTTTGCACAGCCAGTGAAGTTTTATATCAAACACCTAATAATGAATCTGTTGGAGAGGCCCAAGTATAATTTAGGAAACCCTATATATTCCGAGCACACTGCTGAGAATAGTGTAAAGAAATACTTTCTTTCCTGGTTTAATTTCCAGCATATCTGTTGGTAGGAACTGTGCCCTACTTCATTATGTATAAATACATTTTTTTTCCCTAAAGACAATCACCACATAACACATTGAGGCTGCAAACCTTAACTATACATAAATAAATAGTCCCACAAGGGCTTTCTACAGAGACTGCATTTTCTGATATTCAAAACCACATTCTTCTGCTCTTTTGTTAGATGCCAAATTTCATTTTCACCTAAAAATATAGGACAAGCCAGATCCTCACACATTGGGAAACCCACACATGCCCAGAGTACATGGAATTATTGGCTCAGAAAGTCACTAGAAAGGTGTCCAGCCACTAACTTTTCATTTTTTGTATCAGGATTTGATGCCAATCCATATGTATCAGGCATGAACTGTAACTTCAGAGTAACCTTCTTTACTGCACTGCTTAATATGTTGTCCTCAATACCACAAGGTTAGTTCATACACCAAACCAAAAAAATACATCAGTTCAGTGTTAGACAAAATGCAAATTTGAAGAACCAAGCCATGAATTTTACTTTTATTTCAATGGGAAAAGTGTTGTTTTGCACATTGTACAATTACGGCCACAAATGGATGTGTGGTATAAACTACAAACATCAAGGAGGGAATACAAGCCCTGCATGAAAAGAGTTTACAATTACTTTGCTTGTCTGCTATACTGGTATCTTGAAGTACCAATTATAAAAGACTTAAAAGTCTTGAAAGAATGAGAAGGAATAGGTCTCCCTGGTACCTGAAGCCCTGTTTCTAAGGGCAAGGAAATTGAAATCTGTCTGCTGAGTTCTGTCCTCGTAACCTGGTTGCCTAATAGCATCCAGTAGGCCTGTGAAGTGGTACAGATGGTAATAAGCTGGAACCTCCGATTAAAAATATGTACAATATGAGAAGAGACTACACAAATTGAAATACCATTATCATTTTAAAATGATTTGAAGAAGGCAGTGGTGTAATTAAAGTACTTACATTTTTGAATAGGATAAATGAGGTCAACTCAAGCTGCTCTGTGCACTGCAAAAAACAAAAAATGAATTTGTTAGTTAAATAAAAAATAAACTTGCAGCAGGTGTTTCTAACTACTTTTTCATGTACAGAGTTATAGTGAAATAGTAGCTGTATGAAACACAGGAAAAAACAGCTCATGCAGCAAAGAACTAAAAAGAAAAGACACAAGCAATAGGCTGTAGAAGGAACCTGGAAGTATTATTTTTAGATGCCTGAATTATAGCCATTAAAAAAGTTCTTTTTTCAGCTCTCACTCTGCCTTTAGTTTCCATAAATTAATAACACACATTCTGGCAGAAATAGAACAATTGCACATTTGTCTCTGAAAACAGAGGTGAAACTCATCGTCCAAGCCACACAAATAAATTCAGGCTCTCAATATCCCGACTCTAATAACAGTCTGTGAAAGCAGGTGTTTGTTTCAAGCATTCCTGTTTATTTTACACTGAAGTCATATAATGCCATTAATGCCCACTTAAAAAGATTTAGAAGACTAGACACAGTCTTCTCCAGAAGTTATGGCAGTTTTCATGGAACAGTGTAATTTTCAGTACAGAAGAAAGAACAAATCAGTGCTTTAATGACAGAGTAGATATTGAGATTGAATGTAGCAACTCAGCAAAGCCTGCCTGGATTTCAAAAGAACAGCTCACAAACTAAGATTTTAAGAGCAGAGTGAACTTTCCTTGACTCTTCCACTGTCCCTGCACAATACAGCAGGAAATGTTCCCTTTGGCTCACGTACCCCACTTTGTACATCTACTACCCAACAGATACACTAAACAACAAGTTCAGCAAATACTAAACAACATCAAACACTGTTCAGCAACGTGTTCACTGTTTCCCAGTTTTGCCTAACCGTAAGTCAGCCTTTTCCATGCAATTAGGTCATGTAAGAAAGGAAGCAATGCCAACAGCAGCTGCTTTATGTAACTCACTTCAGATCTTTCCCAAGGTGAGGAATTTTGCCAGTCATACTTCACAGAATAAATGGTAGTACTTCTTCCAGGAGTTTGAGCCCTGTGGTCAGACACCCATATTGTAGCATTGCCTCTGTCATTGCTGGACTTCCATATCATATCCAGCACTGCTGAAATACAGAGACCTTTCAAATGACAACTCCCTAAAGTCCTCTGAAGGACTCCTCTTGCCCAAGATTAGTGATGGTGTTCTGACATGCAGACCACTTGGCATACGCGTAGTGCATACATTAATATACAGGTCAAAAGAAAAATTCAAACTATTCAATAGAAAACTAAGTTCTTAAACTTCTCAGTTTTCCCTCAGAGGGGCAAGTCAAGATGTTCTGTTGCCTGAAGGAGACCAAGAGCAGCACTGTCATTTTTTTGTTTTATTCCTCTAAACAATCTATCTGACAGATCTTAAAAGTCATTTCAAACAAAACCTGAATACCCAAAGGCACAGCTGAACTTCTGTGTCAGAGTTCTGCTCAGGCCATGCCCTCACACAGTACTAACTACATTCCTCAGGCAGCTCCTGTGTCACCAAAGAGCAAGTATCAGTGTATGATGATACCTCAGAAGATTTCACCCCAGCATAACTGCTGTCGGGTCTCCGTCCTTGGAGATACTCGAAAGTCACCTGGAGGTGGTTGGAGGAGACAACCACCAGAGGTGCCTTCAGCCTCAACTCTTCTGCCATTCAGTAAAGGCTCACAGTACAACTATTAAAGGCTTAATAGGCTTTAACAAGCTACATGAAGCAAGCACTTTATACTGGATTCCCACCCATAGATTATATGTTTCTTCATTTATCAGGGCCTTGACTTGTGTCTTTCTTCTCCATTCGAATCTTCAGTATTGCAGCCGGGCTGTCTGCAAGGCACATCTGTGTTGGATGAATGAAACTATCAAGCACACAGAGACCATCTCAAGTTTAAGATTCCCCATATGGAGCTAGGTACCTTGACTCCTTGAGTGATATTTTTCAAGTCATTATTCTGATGGATATTATTCTTCAGGTTTCTTTGTTAGAATTTTTTCATGTGCAAGTGATTTCCCCTTTATTTGCTAATTTTATTTTAAGTTGCTAAGAACAGCAGGAAGCCAAAAAAGAATAAAGGTCCAGTGGTACCTCTGCCTATGTTGGGACAAGCTAATTATGTGCCATCTGACCCTTATTTCTAGCTCTCCAGAAGAACAAAAAAATCTTCCCTTTGCCTACCAAAACAACTCTGTGAACAAGGATTTAACCTTAAAGACCATCTCATTTCAACTCCCCTGCCTTGGGCAGGGACACATTTAACTAGACCGGGTTGCTTAGAGCTGCATCCAGCCTGGCCTTGAACACTTTAAGGGATGAGGCCTCTGCAATGTGCCCTAGATGTGAGCCCCTCCCCCTTTTGGCTGCCCAACTCGTGTTGTGTTTTGGGGACACAGAGCAATGTCACCTCTCTGATACAGGTTGGCAGAGCAACCAGCAGGTCAGCACACCCCGAGCAGGCAGGTTTTGAATACAAGAAAGTGAACATAAGGGCCGAAGGAGAGCCACGGACTAGCAGGGATTTTTTTGCAGGCTCCAAAATGTTCCTGTTCAGATGAAAATTGTTACACTGGCACTGTTTTCTTGCCCTGAAGTAGCTGATTTCATCTAAATGTTACACAGTCCTAGAGGGATTGGAAGGGTGAAAGCAGGAGGCAGCTTTAAAAAGAAAAGATTTTGTATTTTCAGGGTAGGGTTTATCGTTTTGTTCTACACCATTAATTATACATATCATGCATCTGATCTGACAGTTTTATATGCTTTGCATCTTAGGTGAATCTCTTTCCTGGGAGGAAGGAAAGAGAAATTAAAAACTTGCCAGGGTTAAGACTCAGGAGGAGAGCTCCCTTGTCAGGATATTGTTGGCATTTTTTTTTTAAAGTCTGTACAGTTGCTGAACACAATTTTCAAAGCAAAAATTTGTGTCTAAACCTCGGATCCTTAAACTCACACTACAGAAACTTAAATAAGAAGCTTGATGTAATGCCAAGCAGCCAGTAATCCCAGGAATGCCAGAGAACTGCTGAATGCTGTGCGGACTGAAAAATCAAGCCAGCAAACTGCAGATACTACATTTTTCAGGTTTTCATGAAGATATATTCATTGAAAATTCCCTGATTAGTTGGAGAATGGAGCTGTGGTTATATTACAGAAGGAAAAGGAAAATTAATATTTTAGATTTAGATACTGAAATTGAGGTCTAGGAAAACTTGCTTCCTACCTAACTCTCAACCTAAGTTTTGAAACTTCACCTGTAAAGTGGCGATATCATTTCTCCTACCACTTCTGCTAAGCTCCAGTGGTCTCCAAGGGCCCAATTCCCTTATTATGTTTATGAAATTCCCAGACACTGCTTTGGTGTACACAAGAATAATATCAGACCAGGCTAGGGGACACAGATAAGGGCTAAATACCTATTTCTTAAAAATCAGATTGTATTAGTAGAAGAAAAGTCCATCTTAGTTGGTCACATGCTTACCCCCCTCTCCCCACCCCTGCAGTCTGTCTTTGTTGAGTGCCCATCCCTCACAACCAGGCCTGTTGGTGCCCCAGGCAGGCTCTATGTTTTACTGCCTTCTTCCACTCACATAACCACCAGGGGAATAATGTGGCTCCATGATTTTGGTGAAAGGGTGGCTGTGGGCTTGGGATCCTTTGCTTGGTTTTGAACCTTAAAACTGAGGAGAATTTACTATTAAGACTTGGCTGAGCACCTTCCTAGCACATCACAGAATGGCCCTATCTCAGCCAGTTTCGAGCTTATTAATTTATGGCAGAGATTTTAGGCTTCCCAAATGTACCATCTATTAATAGGCAGCTTGATGATCAGCAGGCTCCTGCCCTGTACCTTTGATTTAAGTACACTTCCCTCGCTGCAGCCGAAGAAGAGCGTGGGAGCTGCCCAGCACCGTATCCTAAATCCTGCTTTCCCAAGCCCACGGCTTTGCACGGGCAGCAGTCATTCCTCATAAGAGTCTGCACTTCTTCCTTGCGCCCTGAAGCCCTGTTTTTGGAACACCTAATGTCAGTCTTCTGTGGCTGACCCTCGCTGTATTTAACAAGTATCTTTTGTTTCAGCAGCTTCTCTGCTAATCTCACACTCGGGTGCGATCGCTGTTGACGAGGTGAGCCCCTTCGTGGAGCTGCTGCTGCAGAGGCCTCAGCTTAAATGGAAGTGGCAGCACTTCAGCAGGGCCTAACGTACATTCTTTGACAGAATATAGATTCCCAAAGAGAAGTAAATCTTGCTGCTGTCATAAAACACTGCTTTTTTCAAACGTCAGCACTGTATGGCACTGCCATCCATAGAGCAACTGCTACCACCATCTACTGGCAAGCACATAGAAGGGAAAGAATAGGGGGCGGGTATGGCCTTCAGGTGAGTCTCAGCAGGAAAAAACCCCAAGAAATACAGTATATGATCATCCTTCATATGTCACCCGCCAGTGCCGCACTAGTGACAGCTCTCCAGTTGCATTGGTAGGGAAGAGCCTCAAGAATGAGCTCCAAGGTAAAGTCTATTTGTTCCCTGCAGCCCATGGATGGTATTTTACTGTTCAGTTCTGCCTTGCAGCAAGAGAAAGCCTGGCTCATCTGCCCTCTGCAGTGCCTTTACTGGGAAAACATCACTAGGATGTGGTGCCACAGGAGAGCAGCAAGGGCATCACATCCGAATGCTCGAAACACAGAGTCCTGACACAAGATTTGTGTATCTGAGTGGAATTCAGGATAGATGGAGCTGTGTCAGCATTACAAAGTAACTGGGAATTACAAAAGAGTTTAAAAAAGGGAAAAGACTGTGCTGTAGTACAATGATTCACTTTGAATCTGATTCAAATATTATCAAATAAGAACACCTTCTTTTACACCTTTGGGAATTAAAGCAAGCACTAGACAAAATGTACTGACGGGGAATGTTGATACTTCATAACAACTTTCCTGATTTAACTGTAAAACTGTCTTTCTTTAGAGAGATGATGGTGTAGTTGGCTTAGAAATATTAAGCACAGATTCCTGGGGTTTTTTTGAACTTGAGTCTAAATGAACATGCAGGCAAATAACATCTTAGTTTGAGAAATCACAGTGTATTTCCCCATTTTTCACTGACACTGATTGAAAGATAATTGAGGGTCTTGGATTAGGTTCTAACATGAGGCAAATAAATTAATCCTGTTGTATTCAATCAATTTTGGTTGTGTTCTCTGCATAAATCAAGTCCAGAAGAGGTCTTAGCTAAGACATTTAATTCCAGTTCTTTCACCTGACAATAAAAACAGAGCCAGATACAGATGATTTTATGGTCATTTACAGACTATCACAAAGGATCATAAAGAAATGCACCAACACCTGTGTCAGAATCAGATATTCAGACTCACAACCAGACAAATCGGGACATGCTGAAGTCCCAAAGCCCTCACCCCACATTTCTTCCTGAGCAGTGCATGGGTCATCTCTGCTCTAACCTCCAGGACAAATGACAGCCCAAATCTTGTCTGCCTAGATGTGAAGACATCTGACAACCAGTCACTCTCTGGAAGAGACTATCCCATTTGAGGCAGTGGTCAGCGACTTTTAAGCTTCCAGACAGTGATGCTGATTCATTACCATTTAATCTTGACAATCTCCTGCTATCTTTTACCAGATAGAGGGCACAAACTACAGCTGAATGCCAAGGAGTAAGAACTGGAATGATGTAACACAGTGAAGTCCTGAGCCAAGATCTGCTGGACTAGTGTCATGGGTTAGCACAGTTTGGAGTTTTAGTTAAGAAAAAAAAATTCCACCAACCACAGAAGTGATGTTTTTTGCAAAAGGCTGTTGTAACTTCCTTCAGATTTGATAGAACTAATCAATTGGCTAATTTGAATATTGAAAACTGTTAAGCCACTTAAGAAGCTGGATACGCCTCTGTAAAAGACACATTTAAAAGATGACTAAGCCCGGGAATCACTCTCTTGCTTCCGGTCCTTGGACAGGTGACTGGGGGCCTGCTCGGCCTGGCAGGCCGGGCTGGGCCTGGCCGCTTGGCCCGGCGGGGCCCAGGCCACAGCCCACAGCTCCGTGCGGGCCGGCGCCTCGCAGTGCAGCTCAGCTAAACATCTCAGCTCTTCCTGCTCCTTTAGAGCAGCCCTGCTGTCCTGTTTTTTGCTAAGCCTTCTGTTATAACCTTGGAGTCAGAGAACTTTCACACAGTTTCATGTAAACAATAGCCAATGTTTATTTAACTGTCTTTTCTGTTTTTCATTCCTTTTGTCATAAGAGAAAGTTTGATGAACATCCTTTTTCTCCAGTGGGATTGAGGAGGAAGTAACATGTCCTCCAATCCCTTGTGGAATTGAGAAACCTATAAAGTATGAGAAATGTAAATAAAGTCCTCTCTTTTTCCTCTTTCTGCTAAACCTAGCAGGTGTCAGATTTTCCTTTACTGTGTCCTCTACCGACACACAGCCCCACCCCCGGTGTGGTCTACACGGCCTGCAGGGCTGGGCCACAGCCCTGCTCCATCATGGCCCAGCTGGGTCTGCCCGCAGCACGGCAGCGCAGGGCCGAGCTGGCCAGGAGAGAACCACCCCAGAGCTGCAAGCAGCCTTGGCCAAAACCGCCCCCCACTCCTGTCCCGTGCTGGGTCAGCGCCCGGCGCGGAGGAGCGGGGCCAGGCCGGCCGGAGAAAGCCACCTCCGAGCAGCAACCGCACAGCCAAAACCGCCCCCTCATCTGGGGCCGGGACCACGCAGGCAAACTTCATCCAGGCACTGCTCGGCAGAGATCATGGGACCACCAGCGAAAGATAAGTTCCAGCTGCAAGACCCAGGCATGGGTAAGATTAACCCCTTCAGTGCTGTAAATTCCCCAGAAGAGATAAAACCTGCAAACATCAATGCTTTCCCAGGTCAGAGGTCAGAGGAAAGGCAAAGGCACGTGAATAGACACCATGATAGTGACACCAAAGTCAGTCAAGAGGAAAGAGCTGAAGCCCAGAGGGAGGAGATAGAGGAGATGCTTTAGAGCTAAATTCTTTTGTAAAGCTATGGTGATGGACTATGGTACATCAGAGACTCCCTTGTAATTTTGTGATAAGCATGGGGGGTAGAGTGTTCAAACTGCCACGAGCAAAGGTGCCTGTGCTGAAATAAGTAGATGTTTAAGTAGCTGTGATCCAATGAGAAGCCTGAACAGAGAAAGATGGTGATGAAGTGAAGACCCTTGCTCCCAGGGAAGATGAAGACCTCTGTTCCTAGAGATGAAGATGATCCCAGAGATAGATAAAGAGAACCTTTGTTCTTGAACAGCTCATCCTTAAAATAATACCCCATTAGCTAAGATTGAACCCTTGAAAACAGTTGTGGGGAAAGCTGTAAGTCGAGGGAAGAGACTCACACATGCCAACAGAAAACCACCCCAGGTGCTGTTGTGCTGTGACATTGAAGCCACAAGAAGACTGTTTCTTGTGGAGAAGCTCCATAGCATGGGCAAAGGATACTCCTCTCCCTAAGTGAACTGATGAAAGACTATTATAGAGGTGGTAAACTGACTGGAATAACCCCAAGTTCGTGTCTTTATGTTTTAAGTGGGAGGAGGGAGGAAAATGGGGGGAGGAGAAGAGTTCTGAAGGTTTATTCTGACCCTTATTATTCCTTTTTTCTTTTAGTTCTATTAATAAACTTCTTTATATTCTTTAAAGTTTGGAGCCTACTTTGCATTCCTCCTAATTCTTATCTCACAGACGGTAAGAAATGCAAACAAAACCCACTACAACCAGCCAGATTGCATCCCAGTGAACTATTTGAAACAATGAAACCATCAGTTCTTATACATTGTACTCTGCATCAGTGCCCAACACCAAATACTGCCAAGAAGTCTTACTATAGTTCACTTTAAGTAACCCAGGCACTTGGAAGATTACTCGTAGTGCAGACCCCTCTGCCTGTTTCCATCAGCTGAGAACTCAACTGTGCTCCCACAATCCACTGCATTCCTTGAGAGACTCTGATACTTTGTAGAGGTTTTACCCAAAACGTGGTGACCCGGTCCAAGTTCTGTACAGTCTCAAGAAACAGCCCCTTGAATTGTCATTCTGCTTCATTCAGGACACAATTCCCCTGTTCTTCCCTGAAGTGATAGGTTTCTTGAGGAAACCCACCCTCAGGGGAGAGTTGTAACAGTTGTTGCTTTATGACTTGGGATGAAATGACCACTCAGATCATAAAACTTCCCATCCCCTGTGGTGTGTGCCAAGTACATCTCTGTGCTATTGTCCTAAGAGATATATGGAGTCCTAACTGCTGAGATCCAAATGCCAGCGAGATACAGACTTAAATTTGGAGAGCTCACCAGTAAAACAATCTAAACTGCTGCAGAGCTTGTGTTGTGAAGTGTCTGCTGCCTCTGCCTTGCCTGCTCTGCTCCACCAGCCCCTCCTGGATTGCTGGTGGCTCTTGAACCTCATCCTGACAGCTCTGTAACCAGTTTGTGCTTGATCAGTGCTCCCACACCTATGTGCAAAAACCTTGCTCCACATTTGTCTATCAATCCTTTCCCTCGCTCCTTTTTCCCTTCACCGAATATCAGCAGTCCCCTCTTCTTTCCCAGGCTCCCTTCCCTGGCATCCACTGGGGGCACTGCCACCAGGGCTTATGGATGAATTTTCATTTTAAAAAATCTTTAAGGTTCCTTTGAAAAAAACACATACAACTGACCTGTTTCTTCCCATGCCAGAGGGCAAAATACCAACCTCATAACAGTTTGAACAGTTCTTCAAACCCTCCAGAAGTATCTGAGAAGTAAGAAAACAAAAGAAAGTAAAATGGTTTGTTCAAGCCTCTTTGCCCCAAAATAATGCAATTTCTCTGATGTTCTGTAATTTATTTATTTTGGAATTAAGGTTAGAAACCAAAGTAAATAATTCTCGCTTTTTCTCCTTTTTTCACTTTCTTTTTACAATACTGTTGCAAATAATATTATCTCTTTAGAATAACTGTTACTTTTGCTTCAATCTTTTTGGTTTTTCACATGGTCAGGTGCCCAAAGAATGTTGTTTCTCTGCATGAAAAAGCCCAGATAGCCCAAATTTTATGTTTGGTTACTTAACTTATCCTTAAAAGCTAATTGGTTTGTTGTTTTCTTCTAAGTCCTACCCTGGATTTTAATAATCTGTGGCTGCAGGAAGATAGTTTTGTGGTAAAAGCATAGTATAGCCTTGATTCTCTGTCATAATTACATTACTTTCTTTATGCCCTATTTCTGGGTGTAATTCTGACCCTACAAATCCTGTCAGAAGCTGCAGGTACACAGTATCTCCATTTTCTCCATTTCCTACTGATTATTTTATGATGACATTCAGCACATAATGGATTTGAGTTTTGCTGGTGCCAGCAGCTCCCAGCTGGGTGAGAACACAACCGAGCTCTCTGTGCTTATATCTTCTTCAATAAAGGAAACTGCGAGGCATTAAAAGCATCTAAATACTTACAAATTCGTCAAAAGTCAGGTGTTGAAGTCTCCTTTTCTAAGGGGACTTGGTCCCTAGATTCCCAGTCACTACACCGGGTGTAAGTCAGTAGGGCCTACCCCTGAGAATTGTATGCAGCAACTGTTTCTTCTGTTGCAGCAGCGCAGTGATGTTTATTAATTGCTCCAAGAGCCTTGGATGAAAGGACTTGCAAATGTAGAATACACTATTCACTCTCATTAATTCATTTCATAAACTACCTCAATGTCCTTCTTAAGCTGCTGCTGCATCTGGAGCTGTTTCCAGTTACAGCTGGGATTAGCGTTAGACAAAATGCAAATTTGAATAACCTGGCTATGAAAGGAAAAGAACAGGCTGTTCACACCATTTTTATTTGCAATATTATGTATTTTTACATATCCTGCAAACATTAATGAACAAGTAAATGCTGACTGTTGGGCTGCCTTCTTTCTGACTAATGCATTTCCTCATAATAAGGTGTGATCCTCTACATTTCCCTCCAAACCCTGGTGCCTGAACTATTCATTAATACTCCAACTAAAAAAATTCTTTAGTTAAACTCTTATGCATCTTTATTACTTTTTTAAGTATCCAAAGAGTACTGGACATGTACCAGAGAAACTTGCAGAAATAAGAAATCCCTATTTATAGGCTGAAGTTGAATAGGTCATTTTAAAATGATCTGATGAAGTAAACCCAAAAAACCCAGTGCCATAGGATTCAAGCGTGATTGACTGGTTGCAGCTGCCTTAAAAAACACAGTCTTCTTTAAAACATGTCTTTTTCTTGAAGGAAAAAACCCAAATCTTTAGAGTAAGATTATCCCTTATTTGATGTAAAAGAAAATAGTTCACTGTAATCAGCTTTCTTCATCTCCCTAATGAAGAAGTCAAATTCATTTCAGGAACAGATTAGTCTTTCTCATGATGTGACATACCCTAGAATGCTATTAATGCTTTGTGCTGCACACACAGTGTTCATTTTGAACTACCTATACACTGTTCACAGCACTTTAAATGATTACATAGTAGGTGTGTGTTTATATATAGTATGTAATCATCTCAAATGCTGGGATTGCAATGTGAATAGGTAATAAGAAATAAACTCCACTTTTGATTACATAGGCCTGTGATTAATTGTTTGAACTTTGGTAAATGAAAAAGACTTAATTAATTAAAAAAAAAAAAAAAAACAACCAAAACCAGCAAATCCTGAAAATGGGCTGTTATTATTTAAGGTTAATATACATTTTATGGGGTTTATGTGCAAAGTATAGCAGTTTTTTGGGGGTTGTTTCATTTTTTATTCAATTTGGTTTATTACTTTATTCATTGATTTCCCATAATAATGCTTGTGCTTATATACTGCCTTTCACTTGGGCTCATAAAGCACTTTACAAACATTAATATATTTTTCTCACCCCTTTTATTTACATTCCCCTTCTAATGAAACTATCATAGACTAGCTGTATATAAATTACACTGAGAGAGCAAGAAAAGCAGAAGGCAGAACATGTACCAGACGGGGAAAAAAAAAATTACAATTACTGGAACAAAAGCCCAAAATGCCATATCCCAGGTAGCTGTTCCACCCTCTGGTCTGCCCTCGACAAGGAGAAGTAGGATTGTGGATAGTACGGCTGCACTGGGGCTGAGCCAGCTATACAGAGGTCACTCAGACATTGGGTTAACCTGTTCTCAAAAAAATTTCCTATTACAGAAATTGTCTGTGGAGAGCACAGACTCTGTTCTCACCCTGAACTACCTGTGCTGTTGGAAACTTTCTCCTAATGTCTAATCTAAATCAGTTGCTTCACGTTTAGCTTATTACTCCATGTTTCATTCACTTGGACATAGAGAAAAATTGCTCCCTACCTTTGCAGCAATCTCTTCTCAGTTTGAAGGCAATTATCCTATAGCACCTGTGTCTTCTTTCCTCTTTAGATGAAATAAGAGCAGTTCATTAAATCCTCACTAGTAGTCATTCTTATTGCCTTACACTTGTCAGTCTCTGGTGTTATCTTCCATGAAGCCTCATGTTGGAAATGGACACCAGATTTCACCAGAGCACCTTCATTTACCCTCCAGGGCTAGTTTCTTCTTACAGAATATTCTGAGTTGGATCAGATCCACAAGGGTCATCCAGTCCAACTCCTGGCCCTGCACAGACACCCTAACAATCCCACCCCATGCCTGAGAGCATCGTCCAAGCACTCCTTGGACTCTGTCAGCCCTGGGGCCGTGGCCATTCCCTGGGGAGCCTGTTCAGTGCCCCACCACCTTCTGGGGGAAGAACCTTTTCCTGATATCCAACTTAAATCTCCCCTGACACAGCTCCTGTCACTGGTCACCAGAGAGAAGAGACCATTGCCTGATCTTGTGTACCCAGTGAGTGCTTGTGTTTTGCACAAAAGCTTGACAGTGGTTTTTTCCACTAATGATGCCCAATAATAACCCAGATCTTCCCCTGCAGTTCCACCACCCAGTGTATTCTGAACTGGCAGAGCTGGCTATCCTTGTACAATCATATTGTTGGTCAGCACTGAACAGTTCATATTTGTCCTTAATTCAACTCCACTCTATTTTTCAGACCATTTCTCTAAATAATAAAGTTATTGGAAAAAATTTCTTATTTTCCCAACATGCCTGAATCTGCCTAGGATGGTATGGTCTGCATATTTACTAAGCATAACCTTTGCTTCATCATGCAAGTTATTGATGAAGTTACTGCTGCACCCAGAGTACGTGGGATCCCGCTTGAGAGTTTGGCAGTGAGTCATTAATAACCTCTGTGAAGAAGGCTTTCCAGACAGTCCTGTATCAAACTTAGGGCAGTTTAATTACAGACACACTTTTCCCAGTCTACTTTGGAAGCTGCTGTGTTATGCTTACAAGGCTTAAAGTATACCACGCTGGCCAGTTCTACTATAGCCACTCTATTCTTTCACAGAAAAAAAAGCAGGTTTGAAGCTTGGATAATTTGCTTTTGACAGATCTTTTTTGTTTCACACTTCCTTAGGTTCATTTTGTTCTGTGTTGTGTTTGGGTTTTCTCCTTACAAATGATTTGTTTCTTTAGCATTTTTTTCTGGGAAGGCTGGCTGATCTGTAATTCCTCTGATCTTCCTTTTCCCTCTTTTTAAAGATAAGGACTGCATTTACTCCTTTCCAGGATCTAGGACTTCATAAATCCTTCATACT
Organism: Platysteira castanea; assembly: GCA_013397175.1. Taxonomy (NCBI): domain Eukaryota; kingdom Metazoa; phylum Chordata; class Aves; order Passeriformes; genus Platysteira; species Platysteira castanea. Next base: position 162,162 of record VYXC01001161.1, read on the forward strand.
TTCTCAAAGATAATTTTTGATGCCTCTATTTGATTCACCTTATTCATAGCTCCCAGTGAAGAGAGACCAAGTCCACTCAATTTCACAAGTTGAACGTTGCTTAGCTCCCTGTGATGATTCCTTCTGCTGTAGCTCCAAATCCTGCTTCTCTGCCACTGTTCATGTGCAGATGATCTTCCTACTGAGAACTGAACTCTGATTCATAGGAAAAAAGTGGTGTGAAGTATGTTAGCTTTCTCAGTGGTACCTATCAGGAGCATTGCTATCCAAAACCATATCCCAGCACTCTCCATCACTGATAATCTCTCTGTTCTTTCCTGGAGTGTCGTGTTCTGTGCCCTAATGAAAAGGCTGATACTGCAATAACCAGAATAACTCCTGCAGAATCCCACTTGATACAACCTTCCCGTTGCATCTCATATTGTACAATACATCATTATTAAACCAGTCTTATCAGTATAAAGGGCTATTTGGGCATCTTCCTGCTCCTTCCATTTCTCCTACAAGATTGTTTCAGAAACACGGATTCAACAGGAGGCTTGAAGTAGTGTCTATGAAAGGCTCTTTATCCACAGGCACTCACCACTTTCATTTTGCTTGGAATTTAACAGATTTCATTTATGTGGTTACAAAATATATGGCACTGGCATAACACATGCCATCAGAAGAGTTCAAAGCACTTTCCACATGAAACTTTTTAATAAGGCAAAAGTAAGTAAAGTGACTTTCCAGAGGTCGCCCAGCAAGGTACGGGCTGAGCCAAGAACACAGTCCAGACCTCCCAAATCCCAGGCCAGTGCTCCATCATTATGTCATCCAGCCTCCCATATTATTAATGCTCAGCCTAAATATATTCTTGTAGCAATTGATTTAATGCCATTAGTTTCAGACAGCTAATCCAAAGCTCCTTTAGTTATCCAGCCTCCAGGGATTTACTGGAACAAAGAACTTCAAGATTGATCCAGAAAATAACATCATAACTTTCCCAGGAATCCTAGCAAGAGTTTCTTAGTGGTAAAGTTATTTTGAAGGAAAATTATCACCTGTAATTCTAAATCCACTGAAAATCAAATGGAAAGATTACATTTAACTAAGTATATTTGTTAGCAGGCCCAGAATGATTTTCTGCATTCCCTTTTCAGATGATAACGTTCAATAAAGATGTATGGTAATAATTAATGGCATGAAGTCAAGATAATGATCATGATACATGAAAAGAGAATTAAATAAAAATCCTTAGGGTCTTAAATAGATAATAGGGTGGGTGGAATTGGAGGTTGCAGAAAAATTATATCCATTCACCATCTCTTGGGCACAAGAGGAGATAAAGGTTCTGCGTGAATTATAGAAACAGACCAGACTAAACAACAACCAAAGGGAGATAAAGTATCTTCACATACAGCCATAAAAAGGACTTTGGGGTCCTAAGTACTTTGGCAGTGGCCAGAAGGGTGCAGTTCAAAGTCCTCAGAAGATGGCAGAGAAGTTGGAGAACCCAAAGTTACCTGTGAAGTGTGTGAGAGAACACAGGCAGTCGGGACAGCAAGACAGATACATGCCAAGAGAAAGATCAGGAGGAGGTTCAGAAATCTTCGTATCAAATAAGCCACACAGTTTCATATGGTTTTGGCTTTCATAATCCATCTTACTGAACTAGGTGGGAGAGGGTAAATACACTTTTCAGTCTAGTATCTCAGATCCGTATATAGATTTTCTCACTCACCTGGAATCCTCCATGGTGTAGTTCCAAATTACAGAAGCTTTCAGAAAGCTCTGCTTATGCTGTGTGTTCTGCAGGATTGTATATCAAATAATGGAATATTATCTTCTTTCCACGTACATTGTACATTTCTTTTACAGGACACTTGTTTCTCTCATCCAGCCAGCCTTTGGATCCGACTTTATTCTTTATAGTGCTTTTTAATTGCCATTATATAACAATGCCAATTACTAGGTTTTATGTCACTGAAATCTACCATACCTTTTACAATTTAGAATAACTTATTTTTATTACCTCTGCTTTAATATGGATGTCAGTGTTTTTAACAGCAAATCTAGTAATAGCTTCTGTTTTCTACAGCTGAGTACATTAAGAGAATGCCTCGTGCTTCAAATACTCTATTGTGCACACAGATAAAATATAAAATAAAAATAGAAAATACAGAATCAATTATCTGTGTCTGCAGAGACACAATAACGAGGCTCTTACACCTGCCAGGTTCAGCAGAAAGAAGGAAAATGGAATGGATTTATTTACATTATCTCATTTTTATACACGTCCCAACTCCACAAGGGATTGGAGAGCATGTCACTTCCTTCTCCATGTCACTGGAGAAGAAAGGTGTTCATCAAAGTTGTCATATCACAAAAGGAATGAAAAACAGAAAATACCGTTAAGTAAACATTGGCTATTATTTACATGAATCTGTGTGAAAAGAATCTGACTCCAAGGGTAAAAACAGAAGGCTTACAAAAACCAGGGCGACAATTATCTAAAGAGAAAATTTAAGAATTGTAGTAACATAGAATGGAAAAGTAAGACTTTCTCAATTCTAAGCAGAAAGAGCCCTGAACAAAAGGAAAAGTTAAATTTCATCCTACCACATTTTCAGCCCACCGTTGCCACAATTTTACATGGCTAGAAAGACTAAACATCAGATTTTCCTTTACATTCAGATTCAGCATCCACCAAGCCTGATGCATTATACTGTCTGAGTATATCCCAGCCTCAGAAGAACAACTGAGATTTAAAATGGTACATCTTAGGGATGGAATACTTAAGGAAACAGCAGACTTGAAGAAAAAAGTTTTCATTTTGTTTTGTACAAGAAAGACCACTGTAGTTACCTATGTACCCAAGCTGAGATTTAAATATATTTTTAGGTACATAAGTATATACAAAATATACACAAATATACTTTTTTAAAAGTATATACAAGTATATTTTAAGTATAGTTTTCATGACAAAGCAGAAGAGAAAAGCCTATGACTCACATTTAAGGTGCAGAGCAGGTTTACATGCAAATCTCTCAACTCATTCAGGGGAGATGTTTATCTGTAGGCAGAAAGCAAACACCCCTCAATACTAATCTCATGTGATTGATATCTCAGTGTCAGAACTCGAGCTCTGAATCTTCAATAAATTGCTCAACCCCCATATAATATGCTACTGTATCTCTGTCTACCATGAACCCTGCTTGAATCCAGTACTGCTCATTTTATGTCAGGCTGTTTATCACCATCCTGGTCTCAAAGCACAGGAGCAGTCAAACATCTGCCTCCTGCACTCAACTGCCAGGTCTGAACTTGGAGTACTTGAAGAAAACCACTATAAATCTCACACACAGTAATTTGCAGCGTTTTATCAGCCTCCACTAGTCACTGATCAGACTGCAGCAGCCCACAGTCCTCCGAGCCTTAATCCTTGTGATTTCTGCTGGCAGCCCCTCAGCAGCCCGACCTGCATGGCCACCTGCCTCAGCAATACATGACTGCATAGGCATTGCTTATGGCCTGTCCAAGGAAAGATAAATTTGTTAAGAAATTTCGTTTTTCCTTCCTAAAGCTATGCAGTGTCTCCTAACTTTGTCCATGTTTCCTAGTTCTCTGCAGTTGTCTTTTCTGGATCAGACTCCAGTACAAGTGTCAAATGCATCAGTCGTATCAGTCATGACAGTATGATTTCTAACCATGTTTTGTTTGCCTTGTCATTTTTCACCTTCAATAATGAGAAGCACAAGCTAGGGAAGGTCACTCTTATTGCCTGTTTGGACACTGGTAGTTCAGGAATGGAGACTGAAACTTAGAAGAACAGATGCAGTTCCTCGCACACTAAAGTATATTGCCTGTGCTAAATTCTGATTACAGAGGGGTGTGTTCTCTTGTACTGGTTCTACTTGTGCTGAGATTTCACCTGCCCTTAGCCAAGCACAAACCTTGTGGGTTTAATAGTTTTCAGAGAATTTGCTTTTGCCTTTCGCCTGAATAAAACCCAAACCTTCTTTCACCCTCCAGAACTGGCAAAAACCCCTGCAGAGATGCATGTATATAGTGACATTAGCTGAAAAGAGAGAGCAGCAGCAGCTTTTTGTGGCATTGATGTGTTTGGCCATTTTCCCTTTGTGTTGGCCTTACCTTTTCCGTGTGCTAATGACCTGCAAAAAGTTGTTCAAGAGTTTCTCAACTGATCTGCACTAATGGAAAAGTTATATCACGTAAGGCTGATGTTCCCCTCCTAAGCTGAGCTGAGTCTGGTGCTTATAGAGGAAAAAACATAAAAATAGCCTGGAAGTATTTATTTTCTTTTGTGAAATTTTTCTTTGAGTCATATTTAAGGAGTGGTCCTGAGAGAATTCAGTGCATCTCCTGAATACTTTTTTCCAAATATCCCTCCAAAGAGCAAGTCATCACATACCTATAGGTGTCTGCACTTTCTACAGCAAGGACTGTGCTGAATGAACACAAATTGTTTATTTCTACAAAGCTGAAATTTGGTAGCATCAGCATTTTGAATTCTGTTCATGAAGGGAAAATGATAATGACAAATACTTTTTAAGGAAGTATCTAAAGAACCACTGGAAAGAGAAAAAAACGAACCCTGAAGCTACCTTTCTCTTTGGAAAGAGGCGTTTCTAAATGTCATACATCTTTTCAACAACTGAAAATATAATCATAATAGAAAGTTTCCTTTATGAACTACCACAGCATTTTTTCTTCTACTGGAACAATTTTATCAGGTAAAACTGCAGAAAAACATTATATTTATACTAGTTGGCAGATCTTTACCATCTTCCCAAAACAACCATAACTCCTAGCCTACCATCATAATCATCTTTGGCCAAACACAGTGGAGAGACACCTATGTGTCAGGAGGCCAACGTGGTGGCATTTGGTGATATTTCAGATACATTTGCTATGACAGCCAGCTGGGTGGAGTTTGTCTCTTTAGGTGAATTTTCACCAAACATACACTTTCTATTACTGTCTGGAGCCTCTAGTTCTGTGAGAGAAATCTTAACTCTTCCTTTAAAAAAATAAACTTAAAAAGAAAATTGCATCTTATTGCTACACTAGGCAGCTTCTGATAGCTCAAGAGAAACCTTTTTGACCAGAATATATTTTTTCATAAAATCCAGAACAGCCTCCCACAGCTGATGAAAGAGCTGATGCTTCTTCTAGTATAGACTGAAGTTTTACATGGGGCATCATGAACAGTTTGAGTTCACTGAGGTAGAAGAGAATAGAAGAGAACAAGAAATAAACATCAAAACTTGTCTAAGTTAGATCAGCTTCTCTCATGTATCAATGGAGGCAACTTCCTGAGGACTTTCAACTCTGTTTCAGAGTATTATCACTTCTTAAGTAGGCTTGGAATTCTTTGTTTCCACTTCACTTCCAAATATACCCCTGCTGGAGCATCTCCTCAGGTAAACGTTATCCTGATTTCATCAGTAAAACATGCCAGCCAAAAAATGTCTCTGAACTAATCTTTTCCACTGGCAGCTGAACAACTTCCGTTACATTGGAAGGACAAATATTTTACCATGGCAGGTATTTTTAAAGCTGAGATCTGACCTTGGTATCCACAAATGTAATACATATTTGCAGACTAAATTTTGAAAGCAAAGTTCACCGTCTGCATCTCCACGTACCCAGTTCACACTTTGGTATTTAGAAACAAACTAAGATTTGTAAAGACAAACACAAAAGTGTGGGTAAAACACTTGCTCACATGAAGAAAGTAATTATTCTTCTGAATATCTAGTCCTTACCTGACATGTCAGTCCAAGGACTTAATGCCCAAACAAGATGGCATCTTATGTATAATTGCTAACATTAACTCCTGTGTTAATGCCAAAGTGCCTAATTTTGTGATAGATTTAAGGTCTTAATATATTCATCCCTTTTTGTTTAAACAATAGAGTGGAGTGCACAAGGTTCTGACATTTGTTATTTTTGGCAAAACTCAAAGGTTTATAGAGGTTTGTTATGTGCAGTGAAATAAAATGCAAATCTCCTTAGTATAATAAAGGCATTTTGTACTCAGGGCTGAAAATTTACCCAAAGTACAAAAATAATTGAATAAATAGTTGCATTCCTAACTATTCACTGACTTCTGCTCTTCTAATTTATTTTCCTCATCCGCACTATTACTAGAGGAGTTATTTACTGAAAGCTCATTTCACTGTGAAGCCCAAAACTATTAAGAAAGGAACCAATTCCTTCCACCACTTTGAAAGACAACAGCTTGGTGTGCCAGGTATACTGCCTGAATTTAAACCTCTGTAGTTTCTCTTTCAAAGGAAGGTTGTGACAAAGTTGTCTCAACATAACCCATCTTTTAATCACAAGTTATAGTAATTATGAGATAGGATATTCCTGGCCTGTTTCACCTGACTCTATTTAATAGAAAATGTATCACTCAGCCATGTCGGAAAAATGAAACTTCACCTCTCCTCTTCCTGCACTCTCAAATTATCTGGTAATGCAGATAAAAACACAGCACATCACAGCTTGCAGCCTCAGCTTCAGGTTCCAGAATAATGGAATGAAATAATAGCTGGCATATTCAAGTTTAGGGTAGTTCCAGAAATAGCTGGTGCTGCATACTGTAAAGAAATATTAATAGAACAGGCCACTTACAGATCAGAGACCCTGTGATTTTATCACTGCGATTTGGCATTATATACTTGCATATCAATGAAATATGTCATCTAAGACATAGTTCTATTTTCTCATATGGAAAGAGCCCTTTTCAGTTAATTTAAGCTGCAGTTCAGCTCTGAATGGGGTCACAGTAAAAACTACTTACCTTTCCACAGATTTATTTCTATGTCCAGGTATAGCTGATACTTCACACTGCTAAATCTCTTCTTTTTCCCTCTTCACCCATTTCTATTCTTTCAACAAGGACAGAACCAGTAGAGCAAGGAGCATTTGTGCAGGTTACTTGTCACCAGAGCCATCAAACCTGTTTACTATGATCAGAATAATTTTATCATTATCTATGTGGGTTCATTAATGATGAATGATGCAGAAGGAAAGAAGAACAGAGCTGGGCTCTCAGCTCTTCATTTGAAATTCCATCAAGGAAGCAAAGAGTTCCATGGCCAGTAAAACTCCTAAAACTGTGGTCTTGTGGATTTGTGTCCTGTGCTTCAACTACCAGTTGCCTAGAAGTGCAAGTTCTCATTCCACAGTGATAAGAGAGTATTTCTGTGGGGATGATCTGGTGTCTACATGATTTCCCAGTAATTAATGATAAGACTGATGTAATAACTGACTTTAAGCAATTATGCTGAAGCTACAAGCATATGAAATTTTGTCATGAAATGTAAGAGCTCCTAACCAATTCTTTTCCACAGAAAGGTGGAAAATATCTCAACTTTAAGAATAAATTTTCACAGAGATAAAAAGAAAATCAGATAGTGCAGGCCCCCACAGAAAGCTGAATATATGTAAATATGTATTTGAGCAAAACAAAATTAGATCAATCCTTCAGACAAATAAATAGCATTTTTTCATAATTTGAAATGCAAAACTGCAAGGCAGACATGAAAAAGCTGGTCATCTGCTGATGGAAGTCTCTAATTTAACTTTGGATCATTTTAGACATTTTGGCGTGTAAGATCAGCACAAAAACATTCTCCAACAGCTACTCAGAAAAAAATGCCTCAGTGAACTTATTCCTAAAAGGTGCCTCTGAGAGGGAGACTTACTCTCCATCACTTAGTACCGTGTCTTGTAGATTGTGATGATGTGATAGGAGCTTTTGTTGATTTTTCATTTCCAATCTGTTGTCACTGTTGGCAGAATGGAACCAATTTTCCACTGAAATTTTTCCAGTTTTTGAGTGGAAAACACCTCCTGTTGCCTTCCTTAAAAATAACTGGGTAATATTTTATATGTTTGAAGTAGCATTTCTCTCATTTATGTTATTTTATAGCAATATTAACTTAAAATTTCAAATAATACAAGTATGTTGGGTATGTTTATACATATTTTTATGTATAAAATTGACATACCTACAAGGGTGAATGACTGACAGTGACAAACATACAAATATATAGACCTCAGACAAATAGGCAGAGTTTTCCTCTATAACTAGAACACTGAAATGCAATAAACCCATTTATAATCATCCTCCAAACACATGAAAAGTTTCCCATAAATGTTGTCATTTGACCTTTTCAGAAAAGGTCACCAAAAGGCCATTGATCCCTCATTGGATTTCGATTACACACACTTCGAACCAAGGATCTTTACATTTACTGCTCTCATTTATCACAGAATGCTGATTACAGGAAACATCCAAATTCTGACATTTCAAAGGTCAGTTTGCAATTTTTAAAGATTCCCCTCCATTATTCATTTTATTGCCTGCTCTGCTCCACAAGCAATCCATTAGAAATACAAGTTTACTTCTTGATCTAAACAATTTGTATCAGAAGCTCAGATTTGAGTGGAATTAAAAAACTACTAAAAACCACTAAAATGGAAGACAAATTATTATGCTGGTTATTCATCAGAGGAAAAGATTTTGCTCAAGATAAACATCTCTAAGTTTATATAGCTGTAGAGGTGGTTGATTGTTTTTTTGAAAAGGAGGGGGTTGCTGTTGATTTTCCTAATCATACTTTAGATAAAAGGTGGGACACCGAACTTGAAAACAAGTGGTGTGTATAGTTTTGATTTCTGAGTTACCACATTGCCAGGTATAATGTCAGTAGCATTACAATTTTCCAAATCCCCCAAGTTCCTCAAGGTCATGCCTAGGCAACGTGGCAGGCATGTCTAATCAGCTCCTATGTTCTGCTTCAACAGTTCAGTGAAACACATTCTCTTTTTGAATGCTCATAAAATAAATGTCTTCTCAAATACATTTTAGTCAGGAATTACTTGTCATTATATATAAATAAATAATTTATCCAAAAATCTTAATTTGGTGTTCTGTTGCAACAATAAAGTGAAATAAATGTTCATAGTTCTGAGCACTAACGTGATTCTCACCTTATTATGAAAGGGGAACACTTATCTGTGACTGATTTTTTTTTCATGAGGTACTTGCATCCCTTGCCAATAGCAGTTCTGGAGTCTCGGTAGGAAGGTGTTTCTAACTGAGCTGGAAAACCCCACAGATGTACATCTTCATATAGGCACAGCTACTGTGATGACCTGTAAAAGGATATTAGAACATGAGTGGCTTTTTCTATTCTCTATCGACTGTTAGATATGTGCAAATAGCATTAGGTACATTTGCAAGGTCACCCCCAGGTCCTCCTTCCCCTACCTGCCCCAGACTTTTGTGACAAAACTATATAATAATTAATACTTAATTAATTTTTGATATTTACCTTCAAGAGAAGGACTGGGAAGCCCTGCAGTGGTAGGCCTGTGTCCGTGGAGACACAATAAAGACGCTCTTACACCTGCCAGGTTCAGCAGAAAGAAGGATATGACGTTGGTTTATTGACATTATATTATTCTTATACACATTCCAATTCCACAAGGGATTGGAGAGCATGTCACTTCCTTCTCCATGTCACTGGAGAAGAAAGGTGCTCATCAAAATGGTCTTATTACAAAAGGAATGAAAAACAGAAGATACTGTTAAGTAAACATCGGCTACTATTTACACAAAACTATGAGAAAGAATCTGACTCCAAGGTTAAAAACAGAAGGCTTAAAGAAAACAAGGTGACAGTAGGCCCCTTGGTCTATAACTACTCCCCGTGGTAAGCCCCACGCAGCTGCTGGCTGTGGCAGCCCTGGTTGTGAAGCACCCTGTCACAGAAGTGGCCCAGCTCCAGCCTGAGCTCCACTGCCCAGCATCAGCCAGGTATTTATAGGCACCTGTCTGCAGGAAAGCTGTGGCGTGGGGGTAGGAATACACCACTAAACTTCACGAGTAACAAGGTGTGGAACCCAGCAAACTGTCTCACAGAAATGTGTTCGGGGACCCCAAGGCTTTTTTTTTTTTGGTGCACCTTTTCATAGGTTGAGTTGACCTGTGGTGTTACGTCTTTATTTTGAGCACTATACACTGAGGTATATTTTGATATGAGATATGGGATATTGGGGCTTTGCAGACCAATGATATACTTAACCCAGAATAGCTGAATAAATACCAAACAAAGAAAATCTGACAACCAAAGTAAATCTTATACCTCTGGCATTGCCACAGGACTGCAATAAAATATGTCCCTTCCCTTTGGGATATTTTGGCCTGTGCACTTCAAAATGCATAATGTGGATATGCTCAGGAGTGGTGTTATGACTTTTTGTGAGGGAACAGTTTCTACATCAGCGCTGGCTGCCAGTTGAGGCCCAGAATCACTTAAATATCTGTTCTAATGCCATAGGAGACAGCAAGAACCATGAAGTTCCATGACCAAAAGGTGAATAAACTATTCCTGCTGAACATACGAACTCACAGATGTAGGATCAGCCCTTTGATGAGCCCATATAACTCATCTACAACAGAGCATGGAAGAAACCTCCCTGGATTAGTAAATTCCTACATGTTAAACATAAAAATGAGACTAAAGGGAAAGAAAACACACTTGCTTTTTATTCCCGCAGCCCAGACTTTTTGACTTGCATTTTTTGGAGAGCTACAGCATGTCAGATGGCTGCTCTTGTTTAAACCAAGAGCTGAATCCCTCAGGTCCTTCACATATGAAAAATGAAAGAAAGCACTTCTAAATTACTTCCCTCTCCACCACTTCCATGCCCTGCTCTGATTGTGGGTTTTCCTGTTTCTAATTCAAATGAAAGAAGGAAGAATTCTAAGCCACAGCTGGCAGGATATCATACTCCATTTCATTAGTCTTTTTAATAGAGATTAATAGTATTCTTTCCTGTTTTAATGGGATATCACACTTCCTTATGTACCATGAGAAGCACTTTTGCTAGACTAAATTCCAACTAGTGCCATATGATCTTTTAGGAAGTGCTTTTAGGAGGTTTTTTATTTCTCTGCTGTGTACAAAAAAAGAAAAGGAAAAAAAATTGAAAGAAGCTGTATTTTCCACTTGCAGGTAACATTTTATCTGCACAGATTATCCAGGGTGTACTTTACAGATAATATTTTCTCAATCCTCATTCAGAAATATTTGGGATTTTTAAGTGTTTGCAATGTTGCTTACATTGCTGTTAATCTTAACCATATAAACAAAGTCAGGCAAACACTAATGAGTTATACCTTCATTACAGTATACATTTGAATAATGGATTTATTCAGAGCATTACAGCTCTTCATTATGCATTAGATTGAGTAGCTTGAGTTTAATAGCAGGACTTTGATACTCTATGAAAAGCTAACTTCAGAACTGAATGCCTGAACTGATTTGCCATGTTAAATGTAACTGAGCAAAAGGAACATCTCACATTCTAAGGAGGATTACAAATGCAAACTGCCTAAAAGGGCTGTTCAAAACTCACTGCAGCAGCACAATGCATTTCTTTTTATGTTCCTGAACTCAGTCCTGCTCATAAAATGCATTAATTTGTGTTGTAGATACATCAACCACCTTGTATTGCATTCTACATGAAAACTACTGTTGGCTGAGAGGTTTTTTTCTTTTATGTACTGAAGTGGTTTTGAGGTGTTTTCATTAGCACGTTTGATAGGTCCTGGCTTTGATCTCTACATCAGGAGGAGTTCTTTGGCACACCTTGCCTCAGAAGATGTATTACAAACCAAAGCAGAACAGACACCTGAGTGTCAGCTCTGAAGGAGAGAAAGAAAACCATGCAGTGCTATGAAAAGGATGAAATGCTCCAAAATTGCCATCCTCTCTGAGCTGTCTGACCTCCTTGCTTTGTCTCATAGAGTTCTATTTCACCATTATTACAATTAATTGAGTTAGGACAATTTTAATGCCATAAGGTACTTCCAAGATACACAGCTGTAACACACAACCAACTACAGATAGGGTAAAAATCCAGTTTCCAAGTAGATACAGCGAAGGTCTCAGCTGAAGTACAAGGTACTACTGGCTGTATAAAGCTCAGGTCTGAGTTCAACTGAATAGTGCAATGTCTGGAACTGGACCTAACTTGTGAAAGTCAAAATTACCTCTATTTCTTCTACTACATAATCAGGCAGTGAAACTTGCTACACTGAACATAAGAAAATATATTCTGACTATAAGAAAAGACTTAAATTCTTATTCAGTGGTGTTGCAGTGCAGCCCATACCGGACTGCGACAAGTGGAGTGTCCCCCATTAATCCAGTCAGAACAGAATTTCCGGTGACTTATGAAAACCATATTTGATGCAAGAAACTAAGGACCACTGAGATAATATCCTCAAGAAGGAGGAATGAGCTAGACCCTCAGGAACGTAATTTATTTTTACTATTTTAAAAATCCTTACTGATCTAATAAAATACATGTGTTTCAGCACATATATAAATGCAGACATTTTAGTAAGGTTCTTTACAATCCATGATGGGCCAAATCTCTCAGGAAACCTTCAGTCTGATACAGGAAGATATAATTTGGACTAGTTTTATCACAAAGAGGAATTCACCATGAACTGTTAGGTGCTGTCAAAACTGCTGGCAGTTTATAACCAAATCCCATATACTGTAATCACAGGTTTGTTTTGTTTTGACCAGAGGTCTGATTCCTTATAACCACTCTAACGATTGCATTCCTTTCACAATGGCATTTATTTAAAATAGCACAACAAAATATACCCTGCGGAGGTGCCCCCCTGGGAGAAGGGCCCTGGGAGTTGAGGCGTGGTTACACGGGGTTTCCAGGCTCCCCGATGTTATCCTGTTCCTTATTGGTTATAGGTGTTCTCCCCGCCCCGAAAACTGTGGTTGTCCCATGATTCCTGGGTCTTTGGTGGTCAGTCCATGCCTGACCTGGTGGCCGTGTGGCCGGTCTGTGCCTGACCTGGCTGCCATGCGGTCAGAGAAATAAAACATCCATGAATATCTACCAAAAATATTGTTCCTGATTCTTTCTACGGACAAAGCTGCCTTCAGGGAGGGTTGCAGGCTTTACCTGACTTCAACAAATGGTGCAAGAATGCGGACATTCTGACGATCCCTAGACCTCTGAAACAGCTTTGAGGAGCAGCGAAGAAGTCAGGAGAAACTCAGTGAGTAAAAGTTCCTTGAATCTTTCTCCTTGCTTACCTAGTTTGGCTGCTCTGTCTTGGACCATGGAAGGACAGTGGCTGTCCGAGCCTCAAAAGGACATTTATCTTGAAC
>VYXC01001171.1:0-13796 GCA_013397175.1 Platysteira castanea
CCAGCCCGTAGCGACCAGCCTCTCGCCACCGCTTGATCCAGCCGTGACCGCCGCCGCCGTGCTCCCCGGGCTGCCCGCGGCAGCCATCCCGGAGCACAACCCCGCGGCACCCAACCTGCCGCCGCCGCCGCCCGCAGCCACCGCGCCCCGACCCTGAGAGACCGCAGCTGCCCCAGGAGCGCGCCCGGAGCCACAGCAGCCTGCTCTCCGCCGACGGAAGGGACACGCAGNCGCACACCCCGCCGCTGTGCGGAAATCGCGCCCAGCCCGCCACGGCAGCTACGCAGACGCACCGCAGTTCGCAGCAAGCACTCTCCGTCTGCTAAGCTAGCACCGACAAAGCACCTCGGGTTCCCGTGGCGACTCTGTCCCTGTCTTCTGTTTCTTCCTGTTTATCTCTTTTCCCCCTCTCTGCTCGCTTTTCTATCCTCCTTCGGTTAAAGCACTTACCCTTTTTTATCAATAAAGGGTTCTCAGATATAATATCGCCGCGTTTGCGCTTTTTTTTCGTCCAAAAAATTCTATCAAAAAGAATCCTCCCCGACTCCCTTTATCTAGCGGAACGGGACGGTGGTATAGAATAATCTCCAGGCCCTAGCCATGCCGCCTCCTAGCTACAGGAAAAATTAATCCCGTCTTGGCCAGAACCAGAACAACTTTTTTGTGCAGTGTGACAGCGACTAGTTGCTTGCACTGCATTCATTAACGGGTGTCTTATTTTTTAGTGTGAACAAGATATGTTTTTAGCATTAAAGGTATGGCTGCAACTTGACAAAAATTTTCATACTTTAACTTCATTTAGGGTTTTTTAAAAAGTATCACTCTTTAACTTCTGGCAATTTACCATTTTTCAATATTGGATGAAATACTCTTAAGAATGGTAGATATTTTGCCAGGATACATCCTATTTCTAAGAATTTCTTTCACTGCCATCCCAGGAAAAAATACACAAAGTGCAAGAATTCTAGCTAGGAAAAGTGAATCTACTTATGTATTGAAAAATTAAGAGTCTGGCAGACTGTTAAACCAGATGCACAGTCCATTAAAAGTAAAACAAGCTTATAATTATTATCAGTATTTTTCAAAACCAGCTGCAGTTAGGAAAAGTTTTATTTCCAGCTAAAACATGTGAAGGATACTGACAGCTGCCTTTGCATGTACTTTCAAGCAGAAGAAGCATTTTCTAAATATCAGCAGTGTTTGAAATGCTGTGAAAGTTTTGCCAACAAAATAGTCTATACTGAAAACTGGAAGAGTGCATATCTATTGGCATAAGCTTAGACTATGGAGTTCTACCTTTGAACATTTGCAATACACTGTATTTCTAAGAAGTTTCCTTTAGCTAAGTGAATTAAGTTGTTGGTAGAGTGAAACATAAGACCGTTATCAAGAAAAATGTTCATCTTTTCTGCTGACAATTGCAAATGAAATGAAATGGAACACAGGATATTTTTCTGAAGTTCAAGTTTTGGCTTTTTAGGCTTTTGATTAGTAAAAAGTGGCAGTTAAGTTGTGATATCATGGACTGAATAATATATTGAGAGCGGAACAAATTCATTCAAGTGGATATTTCATTTTGTAATAAAAAAGGAAACTAATTAAATGGATAGAAGTCATAATTAGATCTTAAGAAATGGAGCCAAAGGAAAAATTTGAAGTACCAGCAGAGTCTGTCAGAATCTTGGGAAGCCACCATGTATAGTTTTATTGCAAATGGAGTATTAATAACAGATATTTCAACAAAATTTTGAGAATAGGTAAAGAAAAAACTATGCTAGCTGCCATAATAAGCATCACTTTCTCATAGTCAGGTTGACATGTTATATTTCGACTTCTGCTTCCTCATCAGGTTTGCTTAGGTGGAAGATATTCAGCAAATTCCTGTTCAATTGCAATGGAATTCCCAAATAGCTTAAGCTCATTAAGTTCTCCATAGCTTTCACTTTAGAGTTCTACCAGCTCTTACCTAATTAACTAATAGTTCTTTTTTTTTCAACAGAGTTGTAATGAGGTTACTTCATAACCGTATTACAAAAAATAGTCTGTGCTTTATGACTCATTTTCATCAAATATCATGAATGGCATTAAGAACACCAAGGTCTTTTGAATTTAATCAGAAAATCAGACTTTTAGCATAATTCAGAATGCATTTTTAAGGATGTATTGGCACTTATTACAGACCACTTATTGCTTTTTTAATATATAAACAATCATATAAACATCAGCAATAATCTTGCTGCATGTATTTCTTTCTTTCAGTGCATACTTCTTCTCTATTTTAGTTGGGTCTTAGCATAATTTTGCTCTGATAAAATCATTCAGCCTTCAAGGCTAGCCTCAATATAAAGTCTCTTTTTCTTTTTCTTTTTCTTTTTCTTTTTCTTTTTCTTTTTCTTTTTCTTTTTCTTTTTCTTTTTCTTTTTCTTTTTCTTTTTCTTTTTCTTTTTCTTTTTCTTTTTCTTTTTCTTTTTCTCTTTTTCTTTTTCTCTTTTTCTTTTTCTTTTTCTTCTTCTTCTTCTTCTTCTTCTTTTTCTTCCTCTTTTCTTTTTCTTCTTCTTTTCCTTCTTTTTCTTCTTCTTTTCCTTCTTTTTCTTCTTCTTTTCCTTCTTTTTCTTCTTCTTTTCCTTCTTTTTCTTCTTCTTTTTTCTTCTTCTTTATCTTACTTTTTTTTCCTCTTCCCCCAGAAGAAACAGGTATTTAAACACAGTTCTGACTTTTTTTGTCTTTTCACAAGGTTGCAAACAGAATATTCTGATCTGATACATAGAAGATGTTTTCTAAACTTTCAATAATAAAATGTATCATATCACAAAGTTTTACCTTTCATTGTTGCATCTTTTTGTCCCCTTCAACATGCATTTTCACGCCTTTCCTTCCAGGGCTTTGTTCTGTTCTGGACTTCTCTGCCAAACTGTCTCATTTTCGCAAACATAATTTTACTTCTTTTGCAAAAAACACTATATTGTATGCTTTTAAATTACTGGTAATGCAATTCTTTCTGGTTCATGAGTCTGTCAATTCAAATTATTTTTACTTTTAAAATGTTGCAGTGAATGTTATCTCCTACATGCAACTAACATTCTGTTCATTTCATTAAAACTGTTTCATTCAATAAAGTTTTCTCAGTCTTTGCAATCCGCTTATAATTACTCCACCAATGGAAAATGTGATTTATTTCAGTATGCCAATTCCAGATGGTTGCCAGTGAAGCATATGTAGCTATGAATTTTGTACAATCTTTTATATTGCTATAGTCAGTACCCTCCTGCATGCATCTTCTTTTCAACTATGAAATTCAAGAAACATTTATAACATCTTGCGTCTTATGATCTACACATTAGATGAAGAGTCAGAAATATTAGATATATAGCCATAATTATTGGTGTTGAGCAGTTTTGATAATATAAGAGATAACTTAAACCAGGAGATTTTGATACCAAATCTTTATCAGAGCACTGTGAGTTTCTCTACATGTGTTTGTTTTGCTCGTCATGCTAATAAAAAAAAAATATTTATGCTGTTGTGAAATTACAGCCTAAAAGCTGTTGAAGAAACACAGGGATTTTAAGTAGCATCTCCAAAAGGAAAAACATGAAATTATAGCAGAAATTGAAAATGCAAGCACAGGGAAGTGTCAGACGTTCCATGGATATAAGTAACTCAAAAATGGTCAGTATTGTGTCATTAAAGAACTGCAGCCTTGGGATCTGTTTTGGTTTTCAGGTTTTGGCGATTTTTTTGAGGGTGAGGAGGTCAGGGAGGAAGAGGTTGTTGGAATGAAAACAGGAAGAGAATGTAAACCATATCACACATAGAAAATTCGGATGCAACATGGCACTATCAAGTAACGAAGTCAAAGCACTTCTGCTATCTATGTTAGCAACTGTGAAAAGATGACCGAGTAGCAGTGACTTCAAGAGTGAGAAGGAAGATATTGCTGACATAAACACCATATTCCTCCTGCAAAGAGAAGGTAGAGGCCACCTTAATCATAGTTAGCAGCAAACTCCTTCCAGAGAAGACCACAGGACTTTGATTTGTTGCAGTTCCTTGTAGTACTCCCTCTCTGGAGTACTACAGAGGTGAAATCATTGTAGAAAGGTGTCAATATTAGAAAATACCTGTATTTCAGTTTTCACTGAGCCAGTATTTGGAATTATCTGAATAACTGGGCAATCGAAACTGCAAATGCTAATACAATTGCAACAAAATTGCTAATAATCATATGATTAGACTGCTTCTACTTAGACAACTGCATATTTTTGACTTTGTTTAAAATTGCCCAGGTGTTTGATCTGGTAACAGTGGCCTGGAGGGCAGGCTGTTAACATGAATGCAATGTCATTTTCTTAACAGGAATATTATTTCTAGCAGGCAGCTCATATATCTACAAGGAAAATGGTGAGGTGTGACCTTCTGGACGCAGATAGCATAATTTTGCAACAATAATGATGATTTCCAGGCTAGGGCTCCTCTCAGAATTTTCATACTAAGAAATTATCCCTTTATAAATAACAATCAAATTTTAATGAAAACTGATAAATACCAGAACCTGCAGAGAAATAACGTTTACATATTAAGAGATTACTGCGTTGCACATATTTTTCTCATTCATCATTTTTCTCCATCCCTGATACTGTAATCAATGAAATTAAAAGATTATAATTCTCTGTGATACACAGAATTTGCCTTCTCTGAAAAGTCTACAATACTGATGATTTCATTAAAATTATAATTTATTTGCTAGCATTCATAGTAACCTAAAGAACATAGAGCTTTAGGGGTTTTTTTTGGTTGGTTGGTTGTTTTTTGTTTTGTGGATTTTTTTTTTAAATACAGAATTTGTAGGCAGTGGTCACATAGATCCTCAACTAATTAGGAAAAAGGTAATTGCTAACTCTGTAGAGTTATGCTAGAAGGATGGAATTCCCTCTCCTGCTTTGAAATAGGTGGTGCCACCTAGGACTCCTGGGTGCTAAGTGTTGTTATAGTGCTGGATGCAGTGCTCCAGGTGGGGCCTCACCAGAGCAGAGTGGAGGGGCAGAGCTGCTGGCCATGCTTCCGTTGATGCAGCCCATCACAGAGTGTCCAGTGCTCGAGGAACACCAAGACAGAACTCAGTCCTTGCTGATACTCTTTCAGCTCCATAGGGAATATGACTGATGAAGCGAGGAATACAATCTTCTGAAAAGTCTCAGTAGAATTAGACCAGCTGTTTTCTATAAGAGTTCAATAGCCTCCAATAAAAATAACTTCAGAATTTCATCTGGAGAGACAGTATGTAGAATTAAAGAGCGGGGTATGTATCTACCAGGCAGTATATCTGTGTACGATTGTTAGGGATCACTAACAGCTACCTCAGGAAGACACAGTGGCTAGGATTCCTCTTAATTCTCTTTTGATCTCTGCAGATAGTGAATTATCTGAGACTTCCATTACAGGTAATTGACAAAAACAGCCATCTTAAGTGACTTATCTGATTCCGAAACTGGTATTTAAAATCGCTTGTACTACGGAAGTAATTATCTCCTCTTCTAACTGTAAAAGGATGAGTAGTAGAAAACCAGTATGCTGTGATTTTTCTATCCCTTTGTCATTAATGAAGATATAAAATAACGCTGGTCCCAGTATGGACCCCTGAAGGTCACCACTTGTCGCTGATGTTTGTCGAGACTGAGCTGTTGACCACTACCCCATGGAGGCAACCATCCAAGAAATTCCTTATCCACTAAATGGTTCACCCATATCTCTCCAATTTAGAGAAGCATGTTGTGAGGGACCGTGTCAAAGATTTTGTGGAAGTCCATATCAATTAAGTCACCTCATCATAGAAGGTCACTGCGTTAGTTATGCAGAATTTGCCCATGGTGAAGCCATGCTGTCTGTTTTGAATCTGCTCCCTGTCCTCCACGTGCCTTAGCATACCTTCTAGGATAATCTATTCCATGATCTTCCCAAGAGCACAGGTGAGGCTGACAGGCTGGTAGTTCCCAGAGACCTTCTTTCTGCCCTTTTAAAATATGGGTGCAATGTTTCTCTTTTTCCAGTCACCTGGGACTTCACCTGACTGCCATGACTTTTCAAANAACCAGTATGCTGTGATTTTTCTATCCCTTTGTCATTAATGAAGATATAAAATAACGCTGGTCCCAGTATGGACCCCTGAAGGTCACCACTTGTCGCTGATGTTTGTCGAGACTGAGCTGTTGACCACTACCCCATGGAGGCAACCATCCAAGAAATTCCTTATCCACTAAATGGTTCACCCATATCTCTCCAATTTAGAGAAGCATGTTGTGAGGGACCCTGTCAAAGATTTTGTAGAAGTCCATATCAATTAAGTCACCTCACCATAGAAGGTCACTGGGTTAGTTATGCAGAATTTGCCCATGGTGAAGCCATGCTGTCTGTTTTGAATCTGCTCCCTGTCCTCCATGTGCCTTAGCATACCTTCTAGGATAATCTATTCCATGATCTTCCCAAGAGCACAGGTGAGGCTGACAGGCTGGTAGTTCCCAGAGACCTTCTTTCTGCCCTTTTAAAATATGGGTGCAATGTTTCCCTTTTTCCAGTCACCTAGGACTTCACCTGACTGCCATGACTTTTCAAATGTCCTGGAGACTTGCTTGGCAGCTGCATCATCCAGTTCCCTCAGGACTCTGGGATGCAGCTCCTTAGATTTCACAGACTTACGTACATTCAGGTTCCTCAGGTGGTCATGAACCTGATCTTTACATACCGTGGGAAGCATTATTCTCACCCTTATCCCTGCTGTCCTGCTGTCCATCCACTCAAGAAGTGTGGAAAGAGACATTGCCACTGAAGACTGAGACAAAAAATTGTTGAGTACCTCAGGCTTCTACTCATCTGTAGTTCACTTCAGCTGGGCTGTCAGCCATTTTGCCTTCTTAGAGGAAGACCCCTTAATTCCTGGGAAGTATTTCCTTGATATTTCCCTGGTATTATCCTGGTTAGTTTGGGTTATTTATTTTAATTTATAAATATTTATTTTTTAAAAAATTAGCATATCTATTTATTGAGATAACTGTCAAAAACTTTTAAGATTTGTCAATCAGCAGCTCTCTATGTTTAGCTCTTTTTCACTTCAGCTATTTTAAAAAATTTTGTTGAAGAAATTAAGTAGGTTGCCACTCTTGAATCTTAGTTAACTGAATCTCAGATCCTTATTTTCATTATTTTACGTCAGGTTTCATGAAAGAGTNATAAATATTTATTTTTTAAAAAATTAGCATATCTATTTATTGAGATAACTGTCAAAAACTTTTAAGATTTGTCAATCAGCAGCTCTCTATGTTTAGCTCTTTTTCACTTCAGCTATTTTAAAAAATTTTGTTGAAGAAATTAAGTAGGTTGCCACTCTTGAATCTTAGTTAACTGAATCTCAGATCCTTATTTTCATTATTTTACGTCAGGTTTCATGAAAGAGTAGCAGCCTGCAGTTACGAGGGTCACTTCCCTTATTTATTAAGTGGCTTTATGGTTACATCAGTGTTCAGTCTGCACGAAATTCCATCATATTCCAAAATTTATTAAAAATGTATATCATCATTAAATGTTTACAACATGTAGATATTGTTTTATACCTCTTTGCTCTCTAATGGATTGGAAAGTACTTTATCTTCTTCATGTGATAAAAGGATTCATCATTTCCTTCTGAGTAAAGAATAGAAATATATATTGACCTCTTCTATTTTCTTCCATCATTGACTTCATTACCATTGTACTCTAGCATTTAGTCTTTTTTCATATATTTTTGCTGTCATATTTTTCACACACTTATTTCTGTTTTCTCTGGTCCCCCAGTCTGTGGATTTCTCTTTGGTAATACATGGTCCCTTAATCAATTTTCTAAAGTGTTGACTGCATTTTCTTTGGTAAATCTTGTGTGTTTCTTTTTTAATTAGTTGTAGCATTTACCCTCCACAGAAACAGGCTATTTAGATAAGACATATGGAAGGATGAACAAGGCGTCTTGTTTAAATGTATTTGTATAAAACCTGGTAAAAGCTCTGATCTTCCACAGTTAGTAATATGATTTTATTTTCCAGTGCCCATTTGTGCTCAGGAATGGGGCATATTCAAGGAATATTCATGGAATCGGTTATTTCAGTTAAAAATACACATAACCTCCATTTAAAACCAATTGCCTTAATTTAGAATTAGAATTTTCTTTTTTGGAGCTGCAAAATAGTAAGGATATCAAACTAGTTTTCAGTATTCTGTACTTGCAATAATCTGGATTAATTAAGAATGAAGGAAAAATCACAGAATCATGTAGGTTGGAAAAGAACTCCAAGATAAAACACAGTCTTTGATCACCACCTTGTCAACTATACCAGAACACTAAGTGCCACATCCAGCTGTTTCTTGAACACCTCCAGGGATGGTGACCTCCCTGGGCAGTCGTTCTTATGCTCAACAATCCTTTCCATGAAGAAATTCTTCCTCATGTCCAACCTGAACCTCCCCTGGCACAGCTTGAGGCCATTTCCCCTTGTCCTGTCCCTGACTGCCTGGGAGAAGAAGCTGACCCCACCTTGCTACACCCTCCTTTCAGGCAGTTGTAGGGAGCGATCAGGTCTCTCCCAAGCCTCCTATTCTCCAGGCTAAACAACCCCAGCTCCCTCAGCTGCTCCTCACATGACTTATAGAGGAAGATTTCCTCCTGCCATGTTACAGGCCAATTGCAAATTCTCAGCAACACAATCTTCTTCCCCGATTCCTTTCATAGTCCCAGAATGTAGTGAATACACAACCATCATGGCAACCTTCCTTTGTACTTTATTGAGTGAGATTCTGGTACTGTATGCAGGATAAAAAGAACCACTCCTAATTAAATCACGGGCAGTTAAAATTCTATTTAGTATTGATCATGCATTTAACAGCAAAGACTCCAAGATACCAGATCACTATCTATTGACATCCTAGCCCCTTGAGAGGTAATTAACAATGATGCCAGCAGTATCGGATTAAACATTTTGCTTGTGGTTTATTCTCTGTGTGGGATTTTCTTCTGGCCTTCTTTGCAAGACTGCACTTGGGAATAAACCAACAATTTAAAGTTAAGGTGCCATAACTGTCATATCAAATAAAACAGACTGTAACTTCTTTGTGCAATGATTATATTATTTTGAAAATTTAAAATATTTTAAAAAGTATTTTTGGCTGTTTGTACTAGATATCTTGAATAAATAACCATTTGTGTATCTTCTAAACATTTACATCAGAAAATAAACTTTAGTGAGAAGAAATTAGTTTTGTATTTAGGATATCTGTTAACATTATTTAATAATCACAATGCAAAATTTTAAAGTAACACTGTCAAGATAAATATGTATATTCAATATATATCTATTCAATTATTTATTTATGGCGTTTAAGTAAGAAATGTACAGTGTTAAAATGAGACAATATCCTCTTGTGATTTAATTTATCTAAATTTTGACCTGTGTTGTTTTGACATTGATTAAAATACAGAAAAAGAGGAGCAAATATTAAAAAAGTGAGAAAATATCAAATACTTGCTTTATGATCCAAGAATGATATACAATTCAAAGCTTTGATTACATCTATAATGTATTTAAAATAAATAGTTTATTAAGAACATACACTTTAACTTTTTCAATCATACCTCACAAAATAATCTACCAGTCAAGAACTGGAATTTTTTAAGAATAGCAAAAACCTTATTGTAATAGTGAGGACTGAAAGAAATAGCAGAATAGAAAACACGATTATGTCACTAAATCAATTCATAGCTGAAGCTTGACTAAAGTCTGATGTATTGAAAGATGAGGCAGAAGTATTAAGAAGAAAAAGAAAGGGAAAGGAATAGGAAAAGAGAAATTATCAAATGCAGAGAGCTACCTGTGAGGACTGAATAAATAGATTGAGATTTCTTAGTATGGAGAAATAGATGATTCATGGGTGGGCATGTCAGAAACCTAGAAACTCATGAAAGTTGTGGGGAAAGAGAACAGGAATGAAGTGTTCATTGACTCTTCTATACAGCAACTAGATGGCACTAAACCTAAAAAGCGATGGACAAGTTCAAGATAAACAGCAGGACGGAGTTCTTCAGACAAAATGTGGTTAAAGCTGTAAAACTGCTACATCTACATGCTATCTTAAATTACGGAAGAAGAATCTATCAAGATTAAAAAGATAGCAATGACATGTTCAGAATGACCAAAATGTGAATTGTGATAGGCTGAGAAAATATTCTGGGGAAATATCATTACATGCTTTTCCTGTTTTACTTTTTCCTACACATCACCCAATGGCTATCATAATATTATGGGCCATGTAAACTTCTAGTCTGATGTGGACATTCTTGTCTTTTTGTATTTAAAAGATTTACTGATCAGAGATGTAATTATCACTGCCCAAGTTGTTAAAAAGAAAAATCACTCAATGAGCCTTTAACTGAGTTCCTGCAGGGTCTTGCCTGTTTGTAAAATTCAGCTAAAATACATTCAATGAACTCTATATACTCATCCAAAAGGCCATAACCACACTTCTTCCCTGAAAAGCTCATAAAAATTTAAAAAACATCATCTTCTTCCTAATTTTAAAGACCATTCTTAGAGACTGGAGAAAATGATTACTGGCTCAAACCAATCAGTGTGTGAGGGCAGGACAACGCCTGCGTAAGTGGAATGGTGCACTGCTTCACATCCTACCCCTTGGAAGCATCTAGTCCAGTGCCAGAATGGCTATTAGCCACTGGCACACCAGAAGTGTACCTGGAAGGGAGGACCACAGAAAAAAATAAAGATGGTTGAAATATTCTTATTTTTTCTGGGAGACCACATGAATTTTATAGTAGCTGAGACCATGCTGGAATTCAAACAGCTAATATTTATCTCTGTCTCTCTCTCCACCTCTCTGCCTTCCCCCTCTTCCACTCTCCCTTTCTTTCTCAGAATCTTGGTAACTTAATGTTGGGTGGGTTAAAATTTGCTAAGTCAATGTTTTTTGAAATTCTTTATTTCGATTGAATGTCACTTTAAAATTTGCAAAGTACCTTATCCTTTCAAGTTTTATGATAAAAGTTTGTTTAACCTCCTGAGAACCTTGCCATGTTCTCCCTTGTGCCCACCTCAGGGAATCAGAGTACCTAAGACCCTTTCAAGGAACTTGCCAAGCAAGCTTGGGGCTTTACAACTGTCAGTGAAAATCATGTAAAATGTTTGACGTGTTGCATTGCCTTCCCAATTATATTCCATTTACATGAGTTCAGAAAGTATTTCTTCAGCCAAATAGTTGTGAAGTTTTGGTCCCATGCTTCTTTCGTCTCATGCCTCACTTTTTTTGTGGCTTCTTTATCTTTTTTACCACTGAAGAAATAAGCTAATATTTGAAGGAGAGAACACATCTGTCCTGAAGAAAGGACCAAAATAATGGAGAGAAAAACAGAAACATACCAATACACCATCAGAAAATTTCCTTGACACATGGTTTTATTTCTCACTGGAAAGAGAAAATGGAGGAAAAAATCTGAACACAAAACATGGAAAGGCCTACTGAACTTTATATTAAAACAGGTGAACTATTACATTTGAGAACAGTTTGAAATATTTTAAAGCAAAGATTATTCAAGGAAAACAAGGGTCATGGTTGCCAACAAGGTATATTTTTGCCTCTCCTTTCAGACTGATCTAAAAATCAGTATTGCAGAGACTATCTAGTGGGTTTTGGAGATAAATACAGCTCTAGGTAATATGCTAAAATTTTTCTATGCCAATAATTTCAAGTTAATTGTGTGTCACCTAGCTGAATTGTTGCTTCATAAAATAGGAATTAATATTTCCCTACACAACAAAAATAATATAATTATTTTCAATTTTTTAACCTTTTATATATTCTGGTTGATGAAAGAGAGATTTTCATGTGGTGGGAACTTACTGGTTAAATCTTACTCAGTTGCTCTGTTCAGAGTTGCTCTCTGAAAATAGTGTTTCTTTCACTATTTATGCCATAAATGCTTTCCATTTTCTACCACATGTTTTTGGAAATGAGCAGCCAGTTGTAACAGTCCAGAAGTGTCCTGATTAATCCAGAGGAGATCCTTGACTTCCATGGAGTTTCCGCATCTACAGCAGAGTAAAATTCAGCAGCAACACTGAATTTTAAATGCATTCTTAAATCCAAAATATACTTCTTTGCAAACTAAGGTGACCTCAGAAAAATAAATAAATTAATTATGGGTTATATTGCATTTGACATTCATATCTGAGAAGTCTGATTAACCTCTGAAGGAACAAGTCTTCTTGTGTGAATAGAGTAAATAGATTTTGGCCCAATAGAGCATGTTTTTTTATTTTTTTTTTCTTTGTAGAGAAACATTTAAATAACATTCTTAAGACAGTCACACAAAAGAGAGGATGTTCTAAATAAAGACTTCCTATTGAGATTGAATTCTATTGTTCCGAGACATTGCAGCACATATTATCTCTTCCTACTGAGATCCACTCTCCCTCCTACTGCATTTCCTAATTGAAACCTTTTTGTGGAAAAAAGTGACAATTCTGCATTAGGCTTGTAATTTTAAATGTCAGCAAATTATGTCAGTAAGCAACCTTCAGAAGGGCATTTGCATTATTAATTGTTAGTTTCCTATGAATAGGAATATGTGTAAGTATTTGTCTGTAATTCCATTGGATTATCAAACATGGCATTTCAGGGATTAACACTCTGTTCTCAGAATCTGAGGAGAATTGGCTGGGAAGTAATTTATGAAATTTTTAAGTTTGACATTTTTGGGCTGTGACTGCCTGTTGACCAAGACCTTAATTAGGACATGCTATTCACAAAAATGTCAATGGCCATCTCATGAAACAGTATTTAGATCAAAAAAGCAAACAAAACCAAGTGTACTTCTAAAGTAGCTGAGTGCAAAACTATGTCCCATGCATAGAAATAGTGGTCCTGCTTTCAGAGAGGAAGCCA
The DNA here is from genome assembly GCA_013397175.1 of Platysteira castanea. Lineage (NCBI taxonomy): Eukaryota > Metazoa > Chordata > Aves > Passeriformes > Platysteira > Platysteira castanea. The sequence continues at coordinate 12,973 of VYXC01001171.1, forward strand.
ATATACACAAACATGGGGGCGACGAGGACATCCAACATTTTGTGTGTTGCACTTTTTGCATCACATCACATAGATAGAGCCTAATGCAGTCCCTGGATGTAAAAACATGGGATAGCACTAGGAAGACAGTCACCTGATCTTATCCCTAAATATTTATACATAATACATAAATTTTTGGTATATATTGGCTTACTATACATTTGTAGTACATATGAGGCCAGTATTGGAACCTACTTGTGATGATTGCCATTAAAACAATGAATAAGGTAAATAAGGAGGCATATGGACATTAGTTTCATGGATCTGGAGAGACTGAAAGGACCCCATCTATTTATCTTGTCAAAACAAAGAGGTGATTTGATTACAGTCCATAAATACTTTCACAGGGTAAAAATAAAACATTAATTAAATTAGCAGAAAAGGGCATAACAAAGACAACTGGCAGAAAGATGAAGCCAGACAAATTCAAATACAGAGTTAGAAATTAATTGCGATTATAGTTAATTCTCTAATAGAACACATGGAGAAGGAGTACTTCCTGTATCTCTCCTGTTTCAATGAGAACAGTACCTCTCCTAAAGATAGATTTTTATTACTGTGTTTTGTGGCACTCAGTTCACTGTACTCATAATGTTTTAAAATATTTATTTCAGGATAAATAAATTACTTTCCTTTGGCGTTTTTTGTTTGTTTGTTTGTTTGTTTTTTCTTCCCTTAAGTAAAATAATCTACTTGTACCAGAAGCAAATACTTTATAAAGCCAACTTAGTTTGTAATATTTAGAATCATTATAATTTTTACTTTTATATTTAAATATTTTAATT
>VYXC01001174.1:9936-46594 GCA_013397175.1 Platysteira castanea
AGCTGGGCCCAGTGCCCCTCCGGACAGCGAGATGGGCTGTAGCAGGGACTTCGGAGCAGCAGGCTGAAACAGCAGAGGCGAGCAGACCCCTGGGTGGCAAACAAAATGTAGCAGAAACTCCGCGGCCACAGCAGGAGCCACAGGGGATCGGGCGGACACAGAATGTCGAGTTACAGTGTAGCAAAAAAACCCTAAGCAGCAGCAGAAAACAGTGAGGCTGGGCAGCGGCAGCCAGGCTCCCACAAACAGCCAGGAGACACTCCCTCTGAGAGCCGGGGAGACGGTCGGGGTCCCGGGTTTTCCCCTGAGGCACCCCAGTAGATGGCGCGGGTCCTTCCCAGTGAGATCGGGTGTTAATAAGGTCCCAGTTCAACGGCTGCTCTTAGGAGCAAAGCCTCACCCACAGTAAGGAAGAAGCAGTAAAGGACGGAACTCCACGGTGGCAGCAAATTCTCCCCACAGCAGCAACAGCACTGTCTACTCCGGCTCCGAGAGCGAGAGAAAGCGAGGAGCTGAGCCCAGTCCCTCACCAGCCAAAATCTCAAGGTATCTCTGCACTTCCCAAGAGAAAGCCCCCGAGCTAAGACACTAGCCAGCTGCACCCTTCCCCTCAACTTGGCCACTTCTTTTGTCTCTCTTAAGTATCCTCATTACCATCTCTTAGGCAACAAATGGGAGAAAATTCCCTGAGAGAAAGGGGGAAAAAAAATCCCAACCTCCAAAACCCATGCTGCATGCGTTGGTGTACGTGCACTTCAGCAGTGTTGCTGGTTTCAACCCTGACTCTGGCTTACCACCCTTGGGCTCATCTCTGGAGAGGCTGGTTTCATCCTGGTCCCTGTTGTTCTGCTTTTGCTAAAGCCTTCTGTGTATAATACTGTTGCAGTCCGGTTCTGGCCAGTTAGCCATCAATATAATACGGAGTCAGAATTCTTTTCTCACGGAGTTTCATGTAAACAAAAGCCAGTGTTTATTTAACTGTCTTTTCTGTTTTTCATTCCTTTTATGATAAGAGAAAGTTTGATGAGCATTCTTTTTCTCCAGTGGGACTGAGGAGGAAGTGACATGTCCTCCAATCCCTTGTGGAATTGAAAACCCTATAAAGTATCAGAAATGTAAATAAAGTTTCATCTTTTCCCTCTTTCTGCTGAACCTAGCAGGTGTGAGAGTTTCCTTTATTGTGCCTTTACCAGCACAGTTCCCCCTTCAAACTTAGTTTAAAGCCCTCTCAATCAACCCTGCCAATTCATGGACTAGAATCCTTTTGCCCTTGTTAGACAGATGGAGCACATCTGATTCTAGAAGGCCAGGTGCCATAAAAGTTGCCCCATGATCAAAAAACCCAAAATTCTGCTAATGGCACCAGCTCTTAAGCCATTCATTGATAACATGGGTTCTCTTGTTGCTTTCATTATTCATCTCTGCTACTAAAGGAACCAAGCAGAGCACCACCTGCACTTCTGCCCCATCAACCAATTGAACTAGATCCTTGAAGTCCTTTTTAATTACCCTGGCACCCTTCTTATCAACCTCGCCACTGCCAGCCTGGACACACCAGTGAAGACAACTCTTCTGAGCATCTATTCAGATTCAGCTAAACAGACAAATATGTACTAAATAATGACCTCTAAGAAATCAATAGTTTCAGGTTGCCAAGTGATCTCAGAAATGGACAGCTACATACCGCCCAATTCAGCACGGTCAGAGATGTGTCAAACAATCAGTTTGTCAGCAAAAACTTCAAACCAAATATAAAGTCAAAGGACTGAACAAACTATTCTGTCCTATCCCTGATGAAGTCAACAGGTAGTCTGACCTATATCAAAGGTCATTGCGCGCTGGAACAAAGATGCATAGCAACAATCAATAATACAGCCGCTGCTAAAATGAGCCACATGGGTAAGAAGCAAATTAATCTATAATGGAGTCCACACAGATGCATATAAGGCCATCAATCCTGCTGGAATTCACTCCAGTCCTACAGAACAGCTCTTGGTCTGCTGCATGTAAAGGGAGTTTGCAAAGCCAGCTAACCCTTAACCCTTCCTGGTACACAACTTTTCACGTAAGGAATTCTTCAACAGATGGAGGTTTTCAGGAATATGGGCCAATTTTGAAATGAAGTCCTTTTAAGCAGAAATACACTTAGAGCAGTAACTGTTCAACTGGATGGCCTATCAGTACTGCCAATGAAAAACTCCAAGGCAAGATGTTAGTATGGAATGCAATTCTCTTCTAGATCTGCTGAAGATGGGATTAAATGCTGTTTGGAGTTGTCTTAGTTTCAGCCAAAGATGAGAGGGGGACAGATCCTGGAGCCATATGGGTCTAGGCTGCTATTCTACTACTCCCACTTCATCACTGGAGAGCGGAAGTAAGGGATTCTCACTTCTGGGAAGAAGGGGGCATGGCTTTGGGTGGAGGAAAAAGGGAATGTGCAGAGGAACTGCCACCACTTTTGTTCCTTTCTTCCAAGGGAGCAAACGGGGAGTGGAAGAGTGGGGTGGCTCCAGTCCTACCAGACGGGTTTGTCCATCACTGTTTTCATTTTCTCCGGCTTGGGAAGGGAATATGGGTGAGGATAATTTGTCCACCATTGTTTCTTTTTTCATTGTCTGGGGCTTGGGGAAAAGACACGGGTGCTGTCACTGCCTTTTTAATTGTCTTGAGAGGTGCAATGGTGGGGTCTTCAGTCTTGTTGAGTTTCTCAGAGAGCATTTTTGCATGTAATCACCTTCTTTTATAAACTGTTGTTATTGGTATTGTTGCTGTCACTGTTCATTTTCTTATCTCATTGCTGTTTTCCAGTAAATTGTTCTTATCTGAACTCAGCCTTTGTCTCCCTCTCACCAGAGGGAGTGGAGGACAAAGGGAGCTGAATGGGGCTTAATGTTTCCAGCTGAATTCAAACCACAACAACAGTTCAAATGTTTACTGGGTTAGTAAGCGTACCCAAATCCAGCCTGCCATATCCTCCTGCCTACAGAGGCTGTTAATGCCATTCAGTTCCGTGGATGGAATTCCAATACCTCTTTGTTCTCCTTTAATTTTTAAGACAATATTTTAAACTCTTCTTCCCTTCTACATAATTTTTAACTTTAGACTACCAGAGGAAATCTGCAGTCTAGTGCACTGTTAATGAAACAGATAAAATACCTACAAGTACTTAATGGTACCATTAATGCGAAAAAATTCAGAGTAAAGGAAGAATTTAATAGAAGATATTAGAAAGACTATATTACATAAAGTGACACTAGCAGCTCCTTTTCCTCACCTCCCAACAGTTTCTGATTCAAGATCTTACTTCCATAGTCTAAACACAAAGCGCTTCCCAGCCTAGAGTTAGTAACACTCCACACTGCCGTTCCACATGAATCTTTTACGCCTCTGAAAAGTGTGGACATACTCAATTCTTCCCTGTAAAGCATTCAGAAAAACATTTTAAAGCACAGTTACGAGAAATAAACCACCTCAGGAAGAAAAATTTCTGTATTTTTATGATGGAAAAAGAAATAATTCTTAAATGGAGTTTCAAAATATTCAAACTGATGGATAGTACAGCCCAAGCAGAGATGTATTGGTTATACAATTGGACACATTATTCAAAATGCCAGTGAGACAGTTTCATAATAAATATTATTTAGCAACATATGAATATGACTATACAGTACAATTTAAAATGCAACTCTCTTCTGACTTCAAACCACTGCTTACCCACCAGAACTGCACCAAGTAATTTCTGAACAACCACAAATCATCTCTAAAAACACGCTCTTACCTTCCTCAGTTTCTACTGGTTGCTGGGATAGAATTTTAAGAAGAACTGGATTTTTCCATACCCCTTCTCTTGTGATATCCACCAATATTTGGAGGTTGTTATTCCCAAATTCCAGTAAAGCATCATGTGACTCCTATAAAATGTAAAAAAAAGTAATTAAAAGTCTTAGCTAAAAATTATGCCAATGCAATTTCATATTATCTATCTCAATATTTCACTATTTTCTAATACCTTCACACTATTCCTCTCAGTCATTACTGCTTTGACAAGTTTTCATTGGGATTTTAATAGTTCCATGTCCTTTCACTTCTTTAATTCTACAGCAAAACTTTCCAATTTCAGACTACTGAGTTGACTGAAATGGCTTAAATCAAAAAGCCTATTCTGCAGTTGTGACTCTTCTGCAATTTTTATGTTTCTCCATGTACATGTGTATATATATTTTTAAAAACCCCAGGAATTGTATAAAACACAAAGGATGATTTTGTATCAAAGCATATAATGCTATTGAAGAACTCAGAAAACTAAATAGTTTTCAAAATGAGTAACAAAATGGTAAGAGTCCAAAACTGTACATTTAGTGTTAACACTAAAGATCAAAGGTCAATTCACTTTGACAATCATGAAAGCCATCAGTCACTAGTTGAAGAATGCCATGGGAGATTTCCTCATTAAGATGAAAACATCCTTCTACTGGATATGAAGATGCAATTTTCTTACAAACTAATCTGTGTAGAGTGAATTTGCTCTAAGATCCAGGGGTTTCTGATTCTAACAGATTTGATGCTGATTCTCAACAATCAGCAGGCCTCCAGGTGAAGTTGACTTACAAAACCTCTATACATAGCACACTGCTCAGAGTGATCAGGGTCCTATTACTTTGAATTCTGGAAATCTGAGGAGTAAAGGAGGAATTAAAAAAAGACATGGGAAGAGTCTAGAGTCTAACACAGAAAAGAAAGCAACCTGAAACAAATTCCAAGCATTTCATGTCCCCAGTAGGAAAACGGATGTAGGGTGATTTGAACGCAAAGAACAAAAATACCAGCTTTCAGAATTTCCTAACGCTGACAAATAAAGCCAACTAACTGAAAGCAATTTGTGGCTACACCTTCAGTAAAAATGCTTCTCACAGCAGATCTTAAGTTCAATACATAGCAATGCCCCCTAGTTCTGGTGAGCTGTGTTTCAAGCTGTTCATATTTTTAACACAATCTTTAATGTCAAGCTTGCTTTTGATAGCCTCTGTTGTAACCTTTAGATATAGTGGAATCAATTCTATGTTCTGAATTATCAGAATTAAATGGAGCTAGCGCTATGACCACTAAAAATATGAGAGTGACCAAAGAACTTTGTATCAAGGGCTATCAAAGACACCAATGAACCACTTTCCACAGTGCAACACACAAGACGTGTTTAAGTCAATGAATTACCTCCTACAACCAAGGGAATCTGCTATGAAAACGATCAAGATTTTTCCATTAACCATTCACAAATCTTTGTACTTAATGATTAGATGTCTTTTAATAAATCAGATATTGATGTTCACTATCCAATAGCAGATGTAATTTCAGACCATCTTCACTATTTTGATACAACAGTCCATTTCCTTTCTAATACTGCAGCAAACTGTACTGCACTAATCTCTACACAAGAGAATTTGAATTTTAACTCTTGGGCAAAGTATCTCTGCACTTAGGAATGAGACTTTATTCACAGTAAAAGACTCATGACAGGAAAACTACCTTCTTACAGTGAAGGGTTCACTTACATTGATCCACAACTCTCTCAAGTTTCTTGAAGGACTCCTCCTGATTACCTATGAAACCATCCTATCAGATATGGTACTTAGTAAATCCCAAATTAAAGTGAAGCACAGTCAACATAGGGTTTTTCTCTCCTCACTCCGTGATTACATGTGTCTGCTCCAAGAACCAAGGCTCTAGGGGCCAAGCTGACAGACACGTGGATCTCTCTGGTTTTCTTCACTTGGCCAACAAAAGGAAGGACCAAGAAAAGCTTGAGAACAGCTAAACAGGACATCGAGTTACAGAAGATACTGGAGAGGCTGAGGTACTCAGTAACTTTGCCTCAAGTTTTCCTGTCAACATACGCACTCTGGCCTTCCTGGTCCCTGTCAACAGTGGGAGAGCTGGAGGTGGGGAAGAGGCATGAATCAGCATGCCAGAGAGGATCTTAATCACATTAGCATCCATGGTATCAAGCAGAAGCCAAGGGTGTCAATAGAGATCATGGACATTGTGGACATAGAATATGCTGCTCGCAAGAACTTTTCTTGCTTCTTCTATCCCATGAGAGACTCCTCTTTCCCACTGAAGCTATCAGTAGAGTTCTGTAAGCTATGAACACCTGTGACCTTGCTAAGAATTGTTTATAGTACAGTAGAAAAATATTTTGACAAATAGATGTTGTAGGTCTTCAACCAATGATCCCTAAGGGGTGGCTGATCCTCTGACCAATTACACCATGAAGCATAAAGTGTGTAAGAAGAGATGTAAAATAATTAAGTAAATCACTTTGGCTGCTAGAATCTTGTCTGCTGTCTCTTTCTTCTCCTCCCTAAAGCCACGAGACAACGACAGGATGTCACTGCAAGTCCTGTACTAGGCTCTGTAACGTCACAGTCACTGGGGAAAGGTTTCTAGTGACTTGAAGAAATCACCAAGAGTAAGAAGCCCTGGGGAACTACAGGCCACTCAACATAGCCTGTCCCCACAAAGAACATGGGACAAATTCTCCCGGAAACTACATCAAGTAATCTGACTACCTACTGTGATAACAAGCTACAGATTACAATAGTCATATTTGGCACAGCTTCTGACAATCTCTCATAGTATCTTTAAAACCAAATTGTTAAAATAAGGAAAAGTGGACAAAATACATGCGAAAAAAACAGCTCAGTAGCCAGACTTAAAAAGCTTGTGACAAACTGTACAAAACCCAACTGGCAGCTGTCTCCCAGTAGCACTTCTCAGGGTCAACAGTGAGCTGGTATTTTTAACACATTTATTGTCCGAATAATGGGACAAAGCACATTCATTCTCTGCCAGCCCACAGGTTATACAGAACCTGAAGAGCAGCTGACACTGTTCGGCAGGCAGCCATTAAGACATTCAACAGGCTGCAGAACATCACTGACAGGGACTCAGTGAAGCTCAACACAGGCAAATAAAAGTGCTGCATATGGTACAACCCCAAGTATCAGAATAGGTTGGTGACCAGCTGGCTAGGTTCCAGTTTGGCACCAAAGGTCTCTAGGGTCTGTAATTTAAGTACAGGTCAGCAGTGAGCTCTTACTGCAAACAAGGCTACTATCTATGCTGAACAGTCTCAAACAGAGCATAACCAAGAGATTCCTGAAGTGTTTATACTCATTCAGCACTTTTGAAATTCCACCACAGTACAACACCAAGTTTGCAACTGTCCTGTACAATTCATTTGCCATAGTGATGCATACCCAGCAAAGACCACCACCTTTAGAAGAGAGGGTGAAAAGGAAAATGTTAGGAGCTGTATTTATCGTCACTATATTGCCAGAAGGTAGTTGGAGCTGTCTAGCGAGGGAATCACGTGAAAGGAAATTCTGTAAGTGTGTGCACAGGAAGTGTTTCCATATGTAAACACTCTCATTTTGAAAGGACTAGTGACATTTTGTGCATTTTCCATTTCTTAAAGACAACATTTGGTGGGGCAGGACCCTAAGCAACCTGATTTAAGAAAGGCCTCCTACTTTGAGCAAAGAGGTGGATTAGGTAACTGAGCTTTCTTCCAGCGATCTCATGACTCTACCACAACAGAAAACTTCAGAGAGATGCAGATTCAATACACTGAAATTTCCCTACGTATGAAAGCACACTTTGTGGAAGTCAGTGCTTCTGCCCTACATGAGCATTTTTTCCAACTGCAAGAAAAAAACCAAACCAATCAGAAGTGAGCAAAAAAGCACACATTAGGAGTTCTTTCCAAATGCACAGCTGTAGTGCAGACCTTCTAAGGACCATAAAATTAGAAGTCTCATAGCTGAATGCAACCATCAAGCCGTGTTGATAACTGTAACAGCCTCATCTTCCGTAGCAGTACTGAAGATTTTCCGTAGATATTGCCCCAAAGGTAATTTAATTTTTAGATAACTGTTGTAGCTGTGTTCCAACTGTTAGCTCATAGCAACCTGCTAAGTGAAATCATTAAAGACCACGCTACTTCTAAAAATGATCATAAAGAAAGTAAAACTAGTGAGTGAGTTATTGGTAAGACCACCTCAAAATTCAGGTGTTGGTATTGGTAGAGGAGTTAGTGCTAACTGGCAGATGCAAAGATAGCCAAGTAGGCTGCTTGCAATGACTGACGTCTGGCCTTGAGCCTGAAATGTTACTCACAAGGTTAAAAGTCATTTTGCAGTGTCACAGCTGGACCTTAAAGATGCAAGTGACTTTACACACTCTTGAGCAGAGCTCAAACTGCTCTTAGCTAACAGCACTGAGAGATTGACACGCAAAGGTTTCAGGCTGTGTTTAAGCATTTGAGATCATCACTTAAGCAATCCTTAGGCTCATACAGCTGTTCCTCCTCTGAAGTCTTTACTTCCAGTGCAAGCTGGAACAGTGAACAAAACTCACCACAAAGACCCTCAGGGAAGAAGTGGGGGTTTTTGGTTTGTTTTGCTTTTTAAAATTAAAGCATGATCAATTCCACACTTTACACTGAGCTAAATGGCATGCCAGTAGAATCAGCTACGTGAATGACACACAATGCTTAATACAATGCTACTGCCAAAAGATGCTCAAACTGTCGCCTCAGGGCAGCTTTAAAAATATCACTGGAAAACAACAAACTGATCTAACTTTGCATCCATGAAATATGTAACCACAGTCCAATTTCTGTAACTGGCAGTTACTTCCTATGGGAAGTCTATGTATATTATTTTATCTTCAGTCTTGAGGATGACTAAGAAAACAGCTACAGGTGTGTATTTAGACAAGATACCGGATCTTACCTAAAAAAATTCCATAGAAGCCCATTTTAACAACCTCTACATTAGGCCTTTCCCAACTACATGTCACACAGCATTAAGTCTTTTCAACACAACAGACTGCCAGAGCATCCAATATGCATTCTCTTTGCTCATACTGACGTTACAGCATTAACCTCTCTCAGTATCAAGTGTAGATCAGGTCAAAGACTAACTCCAAAAAACCATCAGCATTTAAGAGCCTATGTGTTCAAACTTCACCTGGAAGGCTGAACTCAATGAGCTTTACTGAGCTCTGCGAAGGCTTTCAACACGAAGGCATTATGCCCCAGAAAGGGGCGGAACTACCAATCAAAGTACTGAGGAGCTAGAAGTCACAGCCTCAGAAAAAGCCGGAGCAGCCCACTTATCTGCCATCACTACTGGAATGACATGGCTGACAAAAAAAATTTTTTTAATCATACAACTTGGACACAGGTGAAGCAGTGCTACTGAAAATACCACTATCCCTCAAATTATGACATTAAGTGATCCAGACACCCAACATAAACAATGTCTTCCCAATAGCAACTGTTCCCTAATCTGACAGTTTCAGGACACAGTACAGAGCCAGCAGAGCCCAGTCCAATTATGAGGACCATTCACATTTCACTATCTCTGTATTAAGGGTTGAAAGGACCTTAGAAGGTGAGAAAGAAGGGGCTTTTGATATGAGAAAACTGATTTGCTGAGTCAGCATTGTGTTTGAGATTCAGGGTGTCAATACCAAAATAACAATTACAAAATTCATCAACATAGGTAGCATAAGTAACTAACTGTCAGTAGAGTGAACTGTCAGTACACTCCGCTTCCATTACAGTGCTTAGCTGAACCTCACTGGACCTGCTGAAGAATATAAAGCTAATATTAATGGGAATATTTGCAAAAATATATTATGGATACATCAAAAGTCTCTGAAGAAACCTAATGCAATATTTATGTATACATATCTCCTTACGTTAGGACAACACCATAAACAGGTTCTAAAGAGCAAGACAAAGAACATCTCATTCTAGATGAAGTTAGGAAAGAATAATACAGTAAGAGCCTATGGACAAAGTTCAAAAGAAAAGACAAGTCTTGAAACAGTTTACTGAAGACACCAGGACTTTTCGGTCCTGGCAGCTTAAAGTGATCAGCATCTACCACAGCTTCACAAAAGTTTTTGGCTTATGCTCACCCTCAACTCATAGTTTTTCTAAATAAAGCACTGATGCTCTTTGTAAGGCTTGAAGGGAACCCTGTTCCACAATCCATATTCAATGCTCAGAACAACACATCCCTACTCCCACTAAATACATCTCTGAATGCATGGTTTTACCTTCTTCATCTGACTAGATTATATCAATCCACACAGTACCTTGCCACTGAGTTCCTCCCTCAGATTAACAGAGTTTACTTGTATCAAGAGTCCTGTTGTAATTCTGCCCCAATCCTTTCACTCATATTTCACAGCATTTCACCACTTGTGATTGCATCCTTTTTGCTTGCTACCACTGTATAAACCCATGCTGAGAGTCCTGCCATACAATCTCACACCTTGTTTTCATTTTGCCAAGCTGCTTAAGGATAAGGAAAACTAGACTCATGAGTGACTGCAGGACATAACTGCTGTTATTTAGGATAACAGAACAAACAGGTTCAGACACCACACAAAGATTTTGACAGCATTTTGTATATAAGCTGGACATCAGTGACACTCCACTTTCAGGTCTAGGACAGTCCCCACGCCTTGGTGCTTTGAAATGCAAGCCCTCACTAACCTTTCACATTCCTGGGATGAAAATTTATTTGAAGTCTCACTGACTCCCATTACCTGTGCAGATTGTTACAGAGCAACAATTACTGCAGGCAGATCCAAAAAATACCTCCCACATTAGGAGTTATAGTCCTCAGAAGCCACACTTGTCCGTTTTGTTAGGAAAGCAATAAGCACATTTACATCCATCAGTCTCAGGCATGTGCTAACATACTATTCTGCAGTGCTTTCCTACTGGATTTGCCTGGAGATCTGCACATTAACATGGTCACACACAGACTTTAAACCTACAAGACAGCCTACAAGTGATTACTGTCTGAAGGTCTCTATTGGCCTCCATATGACTAACATCCTCCTTCTGTGGTGACAAGTGGGTTCCTACTGTATTCCAAGGCAGGGCACAAGCATTCTCATTCTCACATTTCTGCCAGAGTGCTACTTAAAAGTCTTATTAGAAACACCTGTTTGTAAAAGTCCAAAAACCTCTTCAGCAAGGTTTCAGAATACCACGTTTAATCAGTTCACTATCTGAACTAAGGGGAGCATTAGGTGAGTGCTAAACTTGAAAGTCGTAGCTTCAAAAAGTTACTACAAAAGCCAAGTATATATTACTACTACTGGCAGCCGCACATCTTAAATTTTCTCTAGTTCTAAAAGTCGACATGAGAGATCTGAGCTTGCGTCACCCTTTGTAGAACACCAGAAGATAAGGCCTCACATGTATGTCTCAAACACCAATAGCGAGATGCTGAGGACCCAACCAAGGATTGTTGGTAATAACACACAAGGATTGCTGGTAATAACATAAAGTGAGAAAGAACAAAATGCGGCTGGAGAAGGGGCCATGTGGACATAGGGCAGCCCTTTTCGGTGCAAAACATCCTTGTTCTTGCTCCTGGAGACAAGCACAATATAATCCAGTGCAAATTCAGGAATGAGATTGACAAGTGGGGATGGATGGTAGCAGGGGGAACAAGACCACCCAAGACCCTCAAAGCCCTCTGACCCATTTTCAGAGAGGTCTGAAAAACTGGACTGCACATGACTGCATAGCTAATTTGCATACGAAGTGAGAAACCTGTCTTCAGGGCAGGAAAACCTATCTATAAAAAGGTACCCCAAATAAGCCTGGGTGGTAGCTCCAGGATCCTGGACATCCCATCAGCTGGACCAACAGTAGAACCAGGACTGGTGATCTCTTCTTCTCTCTTGTTCTCTCTCTTCCTTCTTACCTTATGCCTTTATCCAACCCCCCCTGTTGTGTGCTTATACAATAGGTCAAGGACTAACATACCCATTTCCATGCTGAGCATGTAATTTACTAATAAAACTTTGTGAGTTTTTGTGCATCCTCTGACTTTTGTAGATCCTTAAGGCCACAAGCATTTACAAATCTTGGATGCCCCGTTCCTCTTAGAAGTGGGACGTCACACCCTTCTACCACTGGAATTCAACAGTTCCCTTCCAACGTATTCAGCATGAGTTTACTTCAACAGTATGAGTTTATTTCAGTTAACCATGAGTTTATTTTTAGCACCACCTCCAAAGTAACACTTCTAAGAACCATCTGGACTAAAGACCTGTCCTACCATTTCCATCCCTCTCAAATCAGGTACAGACACTAACCTGCCACTCAGACCTCCACAAAAGCTCTTTTATCATCAAAGTAATGCTTCAGAGCTGTTAAATCACTTCATTTAACTCAGTCTGTCTCTCACACAAATCATTAGATCAAGATTTACTAAGGTTCTCTTGCTTAAGTTGCCATCAACTATGTGATGATAAATATGCTATTGGGCCTTAAGACACCCAGTGCGGCTGCTGCACTTCAGTCTTTTGCTGCTCAGAAATTCTTGCTGCCTAGGTAACAGCAATGCAGGACAAGTGGAACTCAGGGTAAGGGTAGAAGAGAAGGAATACAACTGCAGCCATTTTTTTTTTAAATATGTAAATCGCAAAAAAGAAATTCAGAACACTTACCTGAATAGACTGATGGAATCCTAACCACACCTCATGTGGCAATTCACTTTCAGGAATTGAAAGCAGTAGCTCAAAACAACTCCTGGAAAAGCAAAAGGCAAGTAAACAAACTACCTGAACACATTCTCTTGTTACATTAAATAACATTTGTGACACATACTACTTAGTATTCAGATAAGCAATGACAGTAACACTGAAACATGTTAGATTGTGCAAATCAATTAAAAGTCTGAAACAGCCTGTAAATCAGGCATGATTCATCATATGGAAACAGTGCTCCTTCTTACTACACACAAGCTGACTAATTTAAGATTGTAGCTACTCTTATCATACAAGATAGTCTGTTCAATGTGGCTCAGGAACATTGCATCAGAATTTCTGTTCTTCTCAAAGGAAACCTAATAACCATTCTAAATAAAGCTCACTGGAGTCCAGCATGGTCTCTGCCTAGAGGGAGAATGAAAGCCAGCTTCACCTAACTCAACATTTCAGCACTGACGTATATAAGAAAATATAACTGAAAAACAGCTTGACAGAAGACACATGCCTCAGCACAAAAATGGATCTGGACAAGTTATGTCAAGAGGAGCATCAGCACCTAGAAACACCTTATGAGCCTTTGATACCAACTGGGGGAGTATTCCAGTATCTACAGCACAAACTGCAACCTGCCATGGCAGGACTGCTGCCTATATTGTTCTCAAACAGGACCTATCCAACCTTGTAAGGGACACATGGATTGCCTAAAACCCTCTTGAACAATTAGACCTAGTCAACTTTAACCTAGTTAAAAGTGTTAACCATGACACTCTGTCTAGAGATTCACAAGACTTACACACAGCAGAAGTGTTTTCATAAATCCTGACAATGTAAGGAAAGAAAACTAATCTAGGACACCACCTATAAAAAAAGCAGTGAATCACTGCTATAAGCTACATCTACACTGCTAGATAGTTTCAAGTCTTGCTACTTTTTCTTCAAAACATCCTCTCTCAACTATTAAAAAGAAGAATGAGAGGGCAATACATTCAGTCTTATGGTAGACAGGTTAGATAGATAAATAGACAGGAGAACTGAGCTTGGGGAAGTGGAAAAGGAAGAGATGACCATAAAGCAAACATGAGTTTCAGATTTGCTTAGTACTCAAAAAGAATGTCCATATTCCTCCTGACTTCTGATAAACACATTGAACAGTTACCTACCAAATGCTATGCCTACTCAGTTTTTAGCCAGACTCAGCAGTCATGTACATCAACAAGACCAAATGGAAGAATATTGAATAAGAATCTGGCCATCCTTTTCACATTTCCTAATGAGTTCACTCCCAATCTTGGTTCCTTGAAATAGAGGTTTAGACCTGAAAAAGCTCTAAGCAGTTTTATTAGACTGGCAGAAAATACAACAGCCTTCACCACTGTCATTCCATCATTATTCACATCATTAGGCACAAGACTTTGATGATGATGAAAAAGCAGGCAACAGAACCACCAGATACTCCAACTGTCACAGGTCTCAATTTAATAAAATAATCAGGACTTTGTTTTGCTTTGTACTCCAGCTTGGCAGTTAATTCACCAGCCCAAATGTTTAGACCCAGGTAGTTGCTAATAGGCTATCAAAACCAACTTTACAAAGCACCTGAACTCTATTTTAACACTTAAAAAAAAAAAACCAAACTAAAAAAAACCCAAAAAATCAACAACAAGAAAACCAACAAAAAACCCCAAACAAAAAACCAACAACAAACCAACCAAGAAAATCCCTAAGTACGAGTCCTGTTTTCATCCATGTCACACAAAGACTCTACACCCAGTAACAAATTTGCAAACTTCATGGTCAATGTGCTCTTGTAAAGTCTTTTGATGCACACCTCACCTTCAGACTTAGTCAATCAATCCTACCTACATCCACCTTCAACTCCTAGAATTATTTTTTCTAGAATACTACTTTTTCACATATATGATATTGGTTAGCTAATATAATATAATAGGCTTGAACAAAATGACGAAGCAAGCTTTTAAACGTCAATTTTCTAAACTTAAGTATGAAATTGCTACTTGTCCAGCGAAAAAATCTGCAATTACATTTTCAAAGCATTGTGAATACAAAGTGAGATAGTCTAGGAAGACAAGAGGATTTAATTTATGCCTCCAGAGTTATTGTCTGTTGTAGTAACACAGGACTGATCTGAACCAAAAGGCAAAAGTTCTTTTGCTGCAAGTCTTCAAGTCTTCCTCAGGATCCCAACAAAGAGCACTCTGGTCTGGAAGTCACTCCATAAGAAATCTGGAGCTCCAGATATATAAGCCACCACGTAAAACAACCTAGAGCACAACTGTAAAAGTAATATCCAGGATATTCCAAAAACAATTTCCTTAGCAGAAAAATAATTAGAATTTTAAGTCAATTAACTAAGGCTTTTTGTAAGAATTGATTCAAACATAAAGCTGTATAAAAACTAGACAGCCTTCCCTACTATCAAGAGGGACAACAGACTGTTGAATTTAATTATTTCTTTTGGTCCTTATTACACAATACTTTAAAACACATCTCTGTCACTGAAATTCCATTTTCCTCCTCACTGTAATACAACTAAACAGAGTTTACATGTCATGGCTAGGCCACAAATCAAAATACCAGGATCATGCCATGAAGTCAAGCCTTTCTAATCCTACTCTACCAGTACCACCACAATGCCTACCTATACAAAACTCAATTCCAAACTTTAATCACAATTTTTGCAAATAAACTGTAATGGATGCTTGAATTTTTATATTATTAGAAAAAATATCATTCACCTGAAACAGTCAACTTCAAAATATCTTTTAGGAAAAGGTGTCCTAGATATGAATTTCTTTATTTTGGAACAAAGAACTCCATGCAAAATTCAACATATTATTTGCATACAAATTTTCTGTAATCACTTTATACCTCATTCACAGAAAGTTTTAAAATTAAATTTTAAAAGCTTTCAGAACTGTGTTCATCTTTATATTGTATTAGAACACTTCCCCTATTCTAACCTTCTTAGAGACATAAAGATGACTCATTATACACGGGATTATCAGCAGGAATTGTTCACTTGTTGCCAGGAATTATCCTGTGCTTATTAGGAGTTGAATTAGCTCTTAATGATAGACAGCAGAGTGGTAAATGCAAGCTAGTGAATCAAACTGCAACAGTGTATTAGGCTTTATTAGAGAGGAGAACTGCTTTATTAGACAAATCGCTAAGTGTCACATGTGCCTGCTGACAGAGTGCTGTGGGAAGCAAGCACACTCTTCCTGGAAGCAATATCTGTTAGATTCCATAGGTACAACCAATTGGTGAGATTGAGCTCCAAGCCTGAGGCAGACTAGTCTTACTGGTTCAATACGATTTTGCTACTTAATCCAGATGGCATTCAAATCTCCTTTCTCTTTCTACGATTGAAAAAAAGCATACAAACACTTTCTCAAAACTGTAGAAGTCGTAAGCTCCCTTTCAGTTCAGTGCCATCACTGCACACAGGAGAAAGTGGAAAGCAATCAAATCTTAGTTACTAGCAAACACAATGTGACTTATGACCAAATATTTCTTCTTTTTGAACTTTAATATATTAATCTTAGTATCATATAAATCATTTTCAGATGGAAGTAAAATTTTCATATTGATGGTAACATGACACCTGCCCCCTTACAGCAGCCTCAGAAATAAAGCACTCACAGAAGCTTGAGTGAATAACTAGCTTCAAGGGTCTCCTGAGATTCATAAGGACAGCCAGCTAACTAACCGTCAGTGAAAGACATCTCTGATTCAGCTAATTCTTTATTAATTCTTCTATAGAGGCAATACCTTTGAAATAGTAATACTGGGGGGTGAGGGGAATGCACTGTGCTTTGGGGCTGTGAGAATAACCGGTCCAAGTTCCGCTTAAACAAAGCAGCTAAGTCACTTCATGGCTATGGCCAGAAAGAACATTCCTGTTTCCTAAGAACATTTTTGTTTCCTAGGGTTAGACAGTGGACCAACAATATCTCACTGCATGAGCATCATGTTTCTTATGGGAGGCACAGTCCCTACATCATGTCAGCTGTACTGTGAACGCACAAAGGACCTCAGCAGGCAGCAGGGAAGACCACAGTATACTGAGTTTTGCTGTTACTGGCTCACCCTGCTGAGAAGGATGTCAGGAGGAGGAAGTTCTTTTCCTCTTCTCCAGGAGGAATGTTGGAAGGGAAGGAGGATTTCAACACGAAGTAGAGTACTTCTGCTTTGAAACAGCAAGTTTGTTCATTTCACTTCCAATCAAGGGTCAAGTCTGAAAACACGGTGTGTATGACAGCTGTGGGTAACCCAACTGTCTCCCCAAAAACCACAATTACATGGGAACAGTATGCTTTCATGTCCCCAACTAGGTAACAGTCTTCCTCCCTCATGGAACCTCGACTTTTATCTTTAATTCCCTGCTCTAACTTCTCTCACTCCCTTGGAAACTTAAAAAAAAAGAAAAGTGTGGGAGAGTTAATTTAGGTATGCCTTTTACCTCACCCTATCTTCCACCTCAGTCCTTGTATTTCTCATTCTTTAGATTCCTTTCAAATGTAATCATTACAAGAAAGAAGAGACTCCAGCAAGTCAGCTTTTCTACTGTCCTCTAACACAAGGTTTTCTGAATAGACAAGCTACAATAAACTCCTCACACTGAAAGCTGGAAGAAACCATATTAGCAAAAGCAGAATATTCTGCTATTTCTCAACAAGAGAAAAGCAATTTTGATACAGAACTGGGATTTACACCCCAATGTATCTAACAAAATATATAGAAAATACTCCGAGTAGAGATGCCCTGCAAACAGACACTAAAAGACAAACTTTTAAAATTACCTAAGTAGGAAACAACAAAATACACAAGTTAATTAATGATAATATGATGAAGACAATAACACTTTATCCTTAAGGGGACAGTCTGCAAAAGCAGTAAAGATATTTTGCCAAAAATGTGTATTATGTACCAGGTAAATGATTTAGCAGTTAAAGTCTTAGGTTTCCATAGTACAAACTTAAGACACACTTCTCCTGATTTCACATTTTTTCAAAAAACCCAAAAACACTCCTAGTTCACATATTTCTCACAATTAAAAAGAAAATAATTCAAGGCGTCATTGGGAGATACCTGGTTCCGCGCTGTTCATTTATATTTCAAGTCAGTCCATCACAAAATAAAGCATTTGACCAAGGAGTTCACTGCTAAAGTCCTTCTTAAAGAGAATACCTGAGTTCAGACCACAAAACAAGAGACTGATAACAAAAAAAAAAACCCAAAAAACAAGAACAGTCATAGAATCATTTTTATTCTATGATGATCTTCATATTCAAAGCTCTAGATCTTCACCCTCCCTCCTCAAATGAAACCTCATTAGCAAGGAATGACCAGCACATCGCATTATCCTTCTCAGGTTATATTGATTATACTCCAGTGCACATGAAAGCCCTCAGGCTACACACTTCAACTACAAAAAGCTGCTTTGCACTTAAGACAGACTTTGAGGAACTACAAGTTATCCCAACTCAGCTGATGGACTGTGAAAAAGGTTCTCTATTCTGTTCCAGGAATTGCTATGCTTTAAGTCATGTCTAATCTGTTTTGCGATCTTATAGTGCAACTCAGACTGCCATGAACACAAATCAGCTTGTCCTTTTCAACAACTGGCACATTCAGAATGCCCCTGCACTAAAGGGGACAGAACACACGAAGCTGCAACTGCAGAGCAAGGGATACAGGCTTATTAATCCATGTGTTAAGGCCTAATATTGGAGGTTCTATTTAATGAGCACTACACTAAGTTTCTTCTATAGAAAATATTTGCAGAATGTTTTAAGAATGAACAGAAAGAACAGAAGCTTCCTAATACCTACATGATTATCTTCTGAAATACAGAAGAACAAAGCCTTAGAACTTGTCCACATTAATTAATTAAATGCTCAAATACATTTTTGTGGTATGACTAAAAATGTACTAAAGGCATTTACTAGATGATAAATTGCAAATATAGTTATCAAATTAAGCAATAAACTATTTCAACAGCTTGCCTTTTAATTTATAAAGTGCAGTCCTTTTTTTAAACAAAAAAATATATATATACCAACTTAAAACTTACAGCACTAGCCTGCCAAGTACCAAAAGAACATCTTCACATTCTGTAGTCAAGTAAGGTCTTGCATTAGCAAAGCTTTGGATGGAGATTCGATACACTTCCAAAAAAGGTAAAATATGTTCCGATGCACCCCGACTGCCAGCATACTGGAGCAGTGTCTGAAACAAAATGAGTTATCATTAGAAGTTCTTATAACATACTTTTGCTTAAAAACAAATATCAATATACAGTATCAAACACACACAGTGGAATAATACTGGAAGTGAGAAATTTTTACTCTGAAGGAGAATTTAAAGTGGCAGCTTTTCCACTCAACAGAAATTCTCCCTTTTATTGAAACATGTTTTATTTACTTTATTATTTTGATAAAGTTACCAGTATTTCTACTGGGGAGAAAGCTAGATGCAATTGGCAGAAATGTGAACTATTAAGTAGAAAATTCAGGGAGAAGCCCCACACTTAGCTCCTTTTGTACAACTACTATGGAGACAGAACCACGTATGTAACACTGGAATCTTTATTACTAGTGAGAATATAGGAAAAATAGGAAGAAACTTAAGATTAAAAACATTAGTACAGGTGCAGTATTTTAAAGACACATGAATTACCCACACAACAAACATGAAGCCACCAGAAAGGGATACAAAATTCAGATTAGATTATCACATAGGCATTTTTCAAATGCAAAATTACCCTAGATTTTACTCCTTGACCACATCAATCCCACATTACCCAGGCACAATACTAAAGCAGCAATGTAAAATCTAGCCAGTTTTAAGAGAAATCACATCAATACAGGGACAACACTAGTATCTCCCAATCTTTTTAAAACTTACCTACACTACCATGTTATGCTCTGACAGGCTATGAAATACAATTTGAGAGCAAGTAGGGCACTGAGCTGAGGACACCTTTGCTCTACTGACAGCTTGTTTCACAAGTAACAGCCCTTCCCTGAACATCCCCCTACACCTCCAGAGCAGTGATGCTTGTATTCTTACCAGTTCCCTCTACCATGTGGTACCCTCCCTAGACTAAACAAGGTAACAATCTTGATTAAAGCCAGCTGCAAAGAAAACAGAACCAATGAAAGAGGCTGTGCTTTTTGGAATCCTTAGGGCCAAAACTGCATGGGAAAAAAAAGTTCAGAGTGACTTCACCCTACCACTCAAAACAAGTCAAATTGTCCTACAAGGATAGTAATGACATATCAGTTTTCAAATCACTTCAAGTTGGGACTCTGACACAACAAACTTATTTTAACACCTTAAAAAAACCCACATGATCATATCAGATAGTGAATGGACAGAGGACACTACTGAACAAATCCTACCATGAGCTTGCTAAAACCAAATGCAGTCATAATAATGACCAAAAACTTCTAAGACAAAACCTACCCTCCAGCACAGCAAGAAATAAGTGGCCAGTATCCAGTGTTACATCAGTGATATAACTATACTATACTAGTCCTAGCCTGAAAACAATGCAGACGTCCTTTAGACTAGCAGAATCATGTGTTATACTTAAGAAAAAGAAATCTATAAAAAATACCATCTAAGAATCAGTAATCCACTGTTTTGTGGATTGTTCTCCAACAATTCAGTAACAGAACTTCTGGGTGAATGGAAGTTTCAAACTTTCCAAAAAACCCACATAATATTAATAGTTATAAAGACATGAGCTGAGGGGGGAGGAAATTGGAAGTTAGCAGAAATCATTCTTAAGCACAGTACAAAGATCATTAGCTGCAGCAGTGAATGGCAAGTAATACCAGTCTTCAAGCTTATGTAACAGATTAATCCTTCAGATTAATGAAGGATTTGATAATATAACTCAAATCATATATCACTTTGTAGCATTAAATCACTTTCAAAGACTGTCCAGCTGCAATCCCCAGAGGTAGTCAACTGATGACTATCATAAATCAGCTGTTTAGTAAAGCCAGCAGTAACAGTACCATTATAGTGACTACAGAAACAGATCAAACACACCAATTCCCACGCTTTTCTAAAAATACATCCATTAAAACAAATCTATTTTAAAAGCCAAATTTAGTACTCAATTATTTTGACAGACACTTTGATCATAAACTACCTGGTCTGTGTAAACCATAAAACATAGCAGAATACTTTCTAAGATTAAATAAATTTTCTAGTAAACACTGTACTCTTGCTCAAGTGCAATCTGAGCATCATGATCAAAGTCTTAAAGCTAAGGTTAGGAATTCACTGAGTAACCATTTATGACAAACATGTCAAATACATGAACAATGGTTTCAGTGTAAAAAACAGATTCAAGGCCACAGACTTATTAATAGCTTAAGCTTCAAGGATCCGTAGTTTTGAACATTATGATGCTACTACTATCAGCATACTGACAAATACGCCAAATGTAGCAACTGTATTAAAGAAGTTCTTCAAAGCTCTTCTGCTATTTCACAAGCATTATAAATAGTTTAGTTATCCACTACAGATTTCTCCTGCCAGTCTATATAAAAGCTACTATGGAAAAATTATTGACAGAATTAGATAATCTACATGTTTAAGGGATTCTCAAGTAACAATTCAGAAGCAATTAGTACCTTACAGTCTAATTACCGACGAGACATAAACACCAACATCTAAATACTGACAAGAGTATTCAAGCATTTAAAGTCTGGTTAATACACATCCACTTACACTTCATCCCATCCTCCTCTTTGACTGCAGTAACGCATCTGATTGGCAAGTGGGCGAGAAGCACAGAGGTCATATCCACCTGACACGTAACATACAGACTAGCCTTGGCCCTCCACACTGCACAGATTTTCATGTTCTGCAGTGATGGAACAGCTGCTTAGCTGCACTTCGTCAGAAGCATAATTCTTTTGCTGAGACCGAATTTAGTGACAAAGATCTCAAAGTTTCCTGACCTGTTGTTACAGCTCTGAGTCTGTTAAAAAAAAACACTTCCTCCTCTTCTTAATACTATCTGATTGCACTCAATGCACCACCTTCAAAAACTTCAGAAAGCCAACAGCTGCTGAGCACTGGCAGATGGGATGCTTTGATGTCCTACAACCTCCACTGATAACTGTTCTTCCTATTTACGACAGCACAGCCTCAAACACCCATCCTTAGTTGTTCTATCTGGCTGTTTGGTTACATACTGCACTCCACAGCAGATGTGTTTTTCCCAAGGCGAATGTGCATTCATGCCTGTACAATATAAAGTTGCAGAGTTAACCCATTTTTTAGGCTTCAACAGTTTCTTTGCTCTGTTATCCTGGACAACAGTACTACTTACCTGCTTGAAAATAGGGATCTTCGAGGAAACTGTGCCATCCAGCATCACTCCTTGCAAGAGCTACTGGAAAACTGCACACAGTACCACAAATTTACACGCCATAAAACAGCATTCAGACAGCTCAAAGCATAGGAAATTTACTAATTTGGCTCTCGGTTTGCCTGACAGTCATGGTAATTTCCACAGCAAAACAGAGCACCTTCCAGGCCCCTGCCTCAGCTGTAGTCACAGGATGGCTAACCTAAAACATTTCAGCTCTCCTTATGTCAGCTAATCCCCAAAATCAAATTTAAGCCCAGATAAATTCAGCTTCTTTCTAGGCACATTCTGCTGTAGCTTATTAATAAGCTTATGACAAGGTATCAGTGGTACCCTCCAAGTTATTAATACAAAATTAAGTTGAGCCCCCTAAATTTCACTTATGGGCAGAGCTTAAGTTATTTAAGTTATCACAAACATTCCTTGTCAGGAGAAACCCAGACATAAAATTACATCCTACCCACAGTGATCTGACTGCAAAATGACATCACAAATTCATCCTTTGTTGAAGCTGCTGCAGGACAGACCAGCAGTTCCATGTCTCCCATTGCATATCCTGGAGTACAGGCACAACAATCCAAAAAGTCTCAGAATGATGGCAACTCAAAAACAATCTTTTCCATTTTTATCTGTGCTATCACAGTATTTTAAAACCATACTACAATAACAGCACAAGGACCTAGAGGGCTACATTATTTGTGGGACATGGTTTGGGGTTTTTTTGTCATTGTTTGCCTGTTTTTTTTAAGGTAGCAGAACTGTCCTCCACCAAACTCCACTGATCAAGTATCTCTAAAGCTTCTTCTGTACCAAACTGATCTGGGAAACTGGACATGTACACACACTGATCATCCTGACAACCACTATTAAGTGTTAGCTGAATATTTGTGTCAATGTACACCACTGGGAACAATTTCAGCAAAACCTAAACATGGAAAGAGTCACACTTTGTAGTAGGCTCCATATCAGTGCAAGGTCACAGATCTTCACCATATACTGAACTTAGAATGGACACAGCAGTATGAAGCTGCATCCTGAGAAGAGAGTTTTGAAACCTGGTAAATACACTTATTCCGTTGTTTCAGCAAGTGATGAGCTAAACAACCTCCCAGAAAGGTATGGTAAAGCAGACAACCTGGGGATGCAAAATGAAAGACTGTGAAGGGTAACACCACTTATACATAATTTGTAACACACCAGCAAGCTTTTTTTTTTCTTATTTTGCCATTCACCAGTCAAATACTATAGCTTTATCAGCTTAGGTGTTGTAAACTAGCTTAGAAAACAGATTTTTTATTTCTTACTTTAAAACCCACAATCTCTTCAGACTCAACAGGGATAACTCTCCAACCCAGCATCATAACAATAAATTTTCAACCTTAAAGCTCACAGGAAATGATGCTGTGAGGGTAGCAAACACTAATTAACCACTGAAAGAGTTTACTTAAGAATGAGTTATCTCCATCACTATGGCCTTAGTCAAGATCAGCTCTTCTTCTGGAACTTAGGACCTCGATTTAGAAACTAGTGATCTTCCTCTGGGTTGCACTAAGCAAGTATTCAAGACAAGATACCCACACCACAGCTCATTCAGTGACTTAAGGGCACTATACGCCCCTACAGGCCAGCAAGCACTCCTTGCATCCCACGGAAGACTTCAAACGAGACGGAATACGCAGATTTTATCCCGAGACAAGTGAAACACAGACAACCGGACGCCTCAGAACCGAGCCAAAAATGCACCGAGAAAATGCGGTGCGGCCCCCCTGCCCCAGAAACCCATCCGAGTGCCACAGGATGTCCCGGTCCAAAGTGATGCCAAAGCCCAAAGGCGAGCAGTCTCCTCGGGCCCGGCTCCGGGCTGGCGGCGCAGAGCCCACGGGGGGCCCTCGGCAGGGCGTGCACAGTTCCGCTTGGCAGATGGACACGGCGCCGCGAACCCTGCGCACCGCCAACTTTGGAAGAGCGAGTGCCTAGGACGGCAGCCCCGTGCCTGCCCCGGCCGCATCCCCGCTGCCCGCACCCGGCCTGCAGCCCGCGCCGCGGCCCACTACGCCCAACTCCTACCTGGCAGAAGCCCCGGCAGTAGGCTCGGGACGAGGCCTCCGACACCTCCTGCTCGCGCAACTCTGCCTGCAGCTGCCAGAGGCGGGCGCGGAGGGCCGGTACCACCCGCGACACCTCAGGCCGCGCCGCCGCCTCGGCCTCCGCGTCCGCCATCTGCACCCGACCCTACTGCGCGTAGGCACCGGTCACGTGACCCGGCACTGACATCATCGGCCCGGGACGAAGTCACGTGATACCCACACGTGACTTGTCGCGCTCCGCGCGAGCCGCCAGCCGGGGCAGGGAGCAGACACGCCCTCTGGAGCTGCCCCACGTGACGAGATGAGAGTGCGCGTGGCCCTCTGCGTAGAGGGGGCGGGGCCGGCGGGCGCTGCAACCCCGCCCACCCCGTGCCGCGGGAACGGCCACGGGCGCTGTGGGCGCCGCCGCCTCTGGCGCTTCGGGAGAAGGGCATCGGGATGGTTTGGGAGTTTCAGCCCCCTCTGTGATAAAGGTAACTGCAGGGCTAGGGGACTTGAAAGATAATAATGGACGCCGGCCAGAGTCAACTTTTTAACTTAGATTGCCATTATTTTAATCTCCCATTTAACAGTACGTTGTTGAAAGCAGAACGCTTGTGTCTCTAGGATAGCCCTGGAGAGGCTGTTGTCCAGACACGGGAACGGGGAGCATGGTAAATAGCTTTTACCAAGAATTTGCAATATGTCTGGTGACATGAATGCTGGGCCCAAGAGTAGGAAGACCGTATGTTGCCCTGAGTCCTCAGGGAAAAGTTGACCTGCTGGGGTAAAAAAATGGGCAGGACTAGCAGCAGAAATTATGAAATATCACAGAAAGTGATCAGAGCCAATCAGGTGTAGCGTTTCCCGCGTCCGAATGCCCCCACGGGCAGCGTCCCCGGCTAGCTCAACTGCGGGACACGCCGCATGGATACAGCCCACCCTTGCCCGATGGGGTCGAGGGGCGCAGGCGGGCTCGGAGCGAAACGCTCCCGGCAAAGACGGTCAGAGAAGGCAACGAGGTTCGAAGGCAAAGAGGCGAGGGAGGAGCCGGCCAGTAAGTCCAGAGAGTCCTTTATTCCCCGAACAGGGTCTGGCCCGACTCCACTCTCGAGTCACATGTTACAGACCCTCTTAAAGGGGGGCGGATACAAGGGGCGGAGAGAGGATACAACCAATCGGGGACAGTACAGGGAGGAGTTTAGGGAGGGAATACATTTACATACAACCAATGAGGGTAAATAACAGAAAATGACACTAGGGAGGGCCAATGGGATGTTGCAGAATACAGAAGTCTCTGGAAGGAGGGGAAGGGTTCCATGGGGATTGACATAGGCTACAGGAGGGGTTGGGGTGATGGACAGGGAAGGTGCTGGAATAAAGGGAGGGACCGGGGTGATGGATAGGGAGGTAAGGGAGGGGAGTAACCTTAAAAGGGAGATCAGGGGAGGAGTTTGGGCCCAGGACCCACCACCTGAGGGGAAGGAGGGGGGGGAGGGCTAAACCATCTCAAAAGTAACAATAAAAGTAAGGGAAATAACAAAATACACACCGCAACAGTCAGGCTTGCTTTTACCCTGTCTGACTGTGAAAGGGAGTACCTGAAAGCCACACAGAAGTAGAGGCTGAAATGGTGTGCAGTTGCCTCGAGCTCTCAAGTCAGAAATCTGCTGACAGGCATTTTGCCAGCCTTCATTTTTCTTAGAAATAAGGGGAGATGAAGCCCCAAGGCTTTCTGAAGAGAAAAAGTAAACAAGCAGAAATTGGAAACAGAGCATTTTCCTTTGATTCTAGCCTGGGTAGCTAAAAGGTGTGCTAGTTAGTTTTTTGGTTTGGGAATTGAAGACAGGGCTTGTTTATGAGCAGTGGTTGGCTCAGAGGTTTATGCCCTCCAGTGAGATAAGAATCTCCTTTTTGCTTTTCAAACTCTGACTTGCTAGGCATGAGCAGTGGGAAGGATGCACATCTGTGGCCACATGGTAAGAATTATCTGGGGTGTTCCACCTTAACCTGCAAGGCAAATGAAAAAAGGAGAGGAATGGCAAAGTTGGGAAGACTTGGGGTGAATTGAATGGAATCACCTAGGAAACTTTCCCTAGCTGTACGCATGATGTATGATTTCAGCTCACAGCTTTGTAGTGCAGAGCCAGTGGAGTCCTTTTGGACATCTGGAGTGAGGGGTGAAAACTGAGAGATGGGTTAGGAATAGCAAAACTATCCTCCTGAATATTTAAAGCCAATGGAGGCTTTAAGAGGTGTCCTAGGAAGGACAGAAGAGATATAAAATAAGAGCTTGGGCGGCAGATCTGCCCCTAAGCTATTGTACATCCCTATTACTCTCCTACAAGTTAAATGGTTCAGTAGTTTTCATGTTGGGAGAGAGTGTTTCCAATACCAGGCTAGGTTGCATGATAGAGTGAACAACAGTCTCTGAGTATGAGAAATCTGCTGGGGAGGCTTCTTGTTCCATCTCCAGTATAGACTAATACCCTTTTCCAAAATCTGGGCGAGTCCCTTCCTTGCACAGTACGGGGCCTTGATTATAAGGAAAAACTTTTTAAACATGAGGATGGCCAAGGAGTGGAGTGCTAAAAAACTTGTTCAGTCTCTGCTGTTAGAGGTGTCTTCATGGCAGATCCACAAAGCCGACAAGAAATAACTAGGACACCAGACCAGCTGGTAGATCTGGCTAGCTTGTGATGGCCCCAAGGATCCCTGGGTAACATTAGTACCTGGTTTGTTTCTCTCTCACACTGTGCCCAAGGGGGAACCCCAGCAGCCTGCCAGACACATTTGACGAAGCACATCAGGCTCTGTTAATTGTAGGCTACCATCACCTGCTGCCTGGCCCTGTAGGTTGTCCTGTTTTTTGTTAAGCCTACAGTTATAACCTTGGAGTCAGAGAATTTTCACACAATTTCGTGTAAACAATAGTCAATGTTTACTTAACCGTATTTTCTGTTTTTCATTCCTTTTGTGATAAGAGAAAGTTTGATGAGCATCCTTTTCCTCCAGTGGGATTGAGGAGGAAGTGACATGTCCTCCAATCCCTTGTGGAATTGAAAACCCTATGAAGTATCAGAAATGTAAATAAAGTTTCCCTTTTTTCCCTCTTTCTGTAAGCCTAGCAGGTGTGAGAGTTTCCTTTATTGTGCCTTTACCGGCACACCTGTGCATGCCAGCAGCTCCCCTGCCCACCACCACCAGGCTCTGGCAGAGAGCAGCCAACTGTGTGATCCTGCAGCACAGACATTACACAGAACAACTTCAGTGCAGAGCTGCCCTGGGAGCCAGTGTGTGCAGCTTGGGGCCTCATCTGTCTTCCATCACCTATTGGGAACTGAGAGGGGAGGACAAATCCTTGTAAATAGGCCTCTTTTCCACCCCTGCTCTCTGGTGCCTTTAACTTCCTCTCCTCTGCTCAGCTTCCTGCTGAAAGGTGTCAGGGTCCTGCTTCCTGCTGAAAGGTGTCAGGGGCAGGGCCAAGGGCTATGACTGAACGGGGGCCGTGGCAGGACCTGGGGCAGGGGCCAAGACTGGGGCAAGACAAGGGGAAAGGGGCTTGGCAGCCATTCCCTGCCCAGCTGGGCCCCATGCTCATCACACGGGTGAGAAGAAAAGGGGGCTGGGAGGACAGCTGGAGGCTATGATCAGCAATGCAGGGAGGGTGATGGTGTTTGACACGTTGACATACACGTCCGTGCATGGACTGGCTGGGGCTGGGAACCAGCTCCTTTCCAAACTGGGGACCTGTCAGAGGTGGGAGCTCCCAGGGATCCGTACTGGGAGCAATGCTGTTTAGTATCTTCCTAAGTGATCTAGATGATGATGTTGAAAATGATATAATTTTCCTAATTCCTTTTTTTCTAATTAATGGTTTAAATTAACTTTTTTATTAATTCTTTAAATTAATTGTAAGCAGTGTATTAATCATAAGTAGTTAAGCAGTGTAGTTTTCCGCTTCAGAGAACACATAGCTAAGTTTCATTTCACAGACTGTTATTGTTAGAGCTTGATTGATCACTGAAACTTTGAGTTTTGCTCAACTAACCGTGATAAGCTTCAATGAATAAAGCCTGAGGGAGTTAAAAGCTTGACACTTGGGATCCAAAATCTACAGCCCTCCAAGGACATGTTGGAGTAACCAGAAGATGAAGAGACTGACAAAGACAATCCAACAGCGTGTGCTGGTGTTTTGCCAGAAAACAAGATCAGCAAAAAAGACACAGACGCCAACTTTAAGGAATAAGTGTAATTTACTATAGTGCAAAACTGCAAAGAATTACAAAGAATAAGCTAAGTAATGCACCTTATCATTACTACAGAAGATTGCCTGTAGTGATTAAGAAAGATACATCACCAGCTACCCTAATATTTTACCATCACCCAGATCTGCACATCAGTTGGGGAGCCCCAGTCATAGCAAAGGATTTGGAGAATCACTCCTGGTAACTGGGAAATCCTATGTGGTGTGCATAGGCAAGGCATTCATTTTCTCTGTGAGAGGGCCCAGCTTTTACATTGTTAACATAAATGAACAAGCTAACATAACTTCTCCTGTGGAAACTTGTGGTTTCATCCTTCTGTTGGGTTCCTCCCAAAGCCTGCCAGAGTGTGGAGGTCGCCCCTCCCCGGGGGTTGGGCATGGAAGCTGAAGCATGGTCTGCAGGGTTTCCAAGCTCCCTGGTGTTATCCTGTTTGTTATTGGTTATAGGTGTTTTCCCCGCCCAGAAAACTGTGGTTGTCCCATGATTCCTGGGTCTTTGGGGTAGAGTTGGGGCAGAGTTGGTGCCAGACCTGGCTGCCATGTGCTGGTCTGCATCTTTCCTGGCTGCCATGCAGTCAGAGAAATAAAACATCCATGAATATCTACCAAAAATATTGTTCCTGATTCTTTCTACGGTCCAAGGCTGTCTTCAGGGGGGGTGCAGGCCACAACCGGACTGCAACAGGCCAGGGCTAAAGGAGGAACCGAGGGAGTTGGCTTTGACCATACACCCCTAAACGAGGCCAGATATCTGGTTTCATGGCCTTGTCTGGCTTCTAAATATGGAAAGGTAAATATATTCTTATCGCACCACATATTTTGCTAGTGATCATGGATATTTCACTAATGAGCAGATACATATATTGTAATGCTAATGATCATCCATATTCCATTAATGAGTAGACACTAATATAACGTTTGGTTGGCAGGTTCATCTAGAGGTCAACTTCGGCTCAGGGGCTGTTGTTCAGGCCTCAGTACTTCAGCTGGAGAATCCCTGTGTGAGAAAAAGTTTATAAAAAGGCTGAAAAATGTAGACTAATGTCTCAGTTTGAAGGACAGGTGTCTACTAAGAAAGGCAGGAGCCTCCCTTGGAATGGAGAATGTAACCCCCTTCCCTCCAAATTATTATAATTTTGAAANCAACTTCGGGACCTCCCGGCAGGCAAGGGGTGTGGTGCCTGCAGTGCTATTGTGTAGCGAAGCCCCAAAAGCAGCAGCGAAGGGATGGCGGAGGCAGGGCAGGACAGAAGGAAAGCAGCAGAAAACAGTATCCCGCAGTGACGATGAGTTCTCCCCACAGCGGCTGCAGCCTCTCCAAAAGCCAGGAGAGCAAAGAGCTAGGCACCGCACCCAATTGCCTTTTCCAGTTCTAAATCTCACAGCATCTTCACCCCCCACCTGAGGAAAACCCAAGACAAAGGGGATAGCTGGGCCCCTCCCCTGTGGCCAAGTCTTCTTGTTTCTCTTAAGCACCAAGCAATCATGCCTTAGCATGGGGAAAAATTGAGAGGAAAAGAAAAGAACACACAGAAAAACCCCCTAAAACCCCAACAACTAATTAGCATGAGAAGCAAGAAATCAATAACCAACAGAGGATGGAATATTAATTAATGAAGATAATTACATAATTTAGAACCAATGAACATTAATTTCTTTGTTTGCTAAAAATGTATAGATAAGTGAAAAGTTTTGAAAATGTTGTGTGTGGCTGGATTTATCTACTATACACCCTGACCAGAATAAAGTAATGTGTGCTTCCTAATACTAAAAAATAGTGTTAGGTGACGTATTCGGTGACAATTTTTGGCAACACAGGTGGGACTCTGCTTCTGATGCTCCACAGATTCGTGGAGCTCAAGAGCAGCTCCAGCATGCACCAAAGGTTTTCCAAGGAGGTCCTTGATCCCCGGATCTGGTGAGTTCACAGCAAGATCCCTAGGATTTTATTAAGGCATTACTGAGGGTATAAAAAGTGTACCTAACCATAAGCTGTGACCAAAAATCCCTGCAGAAATTGACCTCTGTAATATAATATAGTTGGGTTATAAAAGTGGTGATGTAACTGTTAAAAAAAGAAGTGTGATATTTGAGTTATTAAAAGAAATCACTAGTGACTATATAACTGGCTATTTTCTATTAAAATATAGTTGCAAAACCATATGAGTGAGTATCAAAGGGTGTGGGTTCAAGTCCTACCACCGAGTTGGAAAACTGTGTATGTGGTCAGCACCATGCACACTATGGGTCCCAGTCCCACTTGCCTATATATTAGTTGGACACAGTGCCATTGATGCCTTAGGTTTTAACTTCTATATTTTTCAAATCCTGTACTGCCTAGTGTGTAACTCTGAACTTTCTTGTAGCCTGTTAACTTCTGTTCTCTCATGCTGGTTAGACATAACAAGCCTCTCCAAGCTCGCTCTCCAAGAACACCCAGATTGTCCTAGGCCCAAAATGTGTAAACTAACATCTTAAGAAGGAAAATTACATCATTACATTGGGGAAATTACATCATTAACTGGAGTTGTAATTGGAGAATTGATCCTGATATGCAAATGGACCAAAGTTATAAAAATGTGGAAAACACATGACCCAGGGTCCATCTTGGGTGTAGCCTTTTGACTCACCAGGGTGTACCTTTGAGGGCCCTTCAAATAAATACCTACCTTTATTCCCTTATTCTTGTTTAGTGTCTGTTTTCAGGTAGCCATTTCAGGCATCACCATGAGCACACGAGCCACGTTGTAGAGGGGTTTGCCTGTTGTCTGTACTTATTAAACCCTATGATATGTGTTAATGCCTGAAGTGTAAAGTGTTTTGTGTGTCTTACAGTATTATTAAGTCTGTCTGTTCTGGCCCATAGTAGATATATAAAAAGAAAAATTGCCGTAAGAGTGTTAAGTGTAATTGGTTTTTTATTGTGTGAATTTTAAAGTGTTTGGTGTGTATTAAATGCTTATTTTAATTAACACAAATTGCTTAAGTGGCTCCTAAGATAGGACTGTGTGTTTAGAGCACTCTCTAGTGTTGGCACAGTGATAAATTACTGTTTTAGTTAATTATTGTGTCTGTTTAATCTTCAGTTATTTTGAGTAAATGCAAGGTCTAGATTTGTGTTAATTGTGGATTCGATACTGAAGTGGTTGTCAGCAAATTAGAAATCTGGCATCATAAATGCCCAGAGTATCCATTAGATTATCAAGGGATTATAACATGGCTTTGCAGTTGCTGTTATTTTGCCAAAATAAAAGAGAAGTGAAATGTAAATACTTAGATTTGTTCTTTGAACTGAGAATCAATCGGGACTTGAGAAAGAGGTTGTTAAACTGTTGATAGCTCCTGGAATGAGGAAGAGAGTAGCTGACAGAGGAGTGGAAGGATTTTCGGTTTGGACACCGATGAAAGTCTGATATTAGGGACTTATCCCAAGAAAGTTATGATGGTATTTAAAATACTCCCGACTAGAAAGATAGGCCAGTGATATTCGGATTCGTTTTTGCTAGGAATTTGAGTTAGTTGTTAGCAAGCAGTGTCGGGAGTGTCCAATAGTCAGATGCGAAAGCTGTAGCTGCATGAGTGGAACAAAGCCCAAAAAGGGCAGGGGGAACACTGCTGGGGAAGGACAAAAAGGAAACCTGTTCAAGGAGTAGGAGACAGTAGATGATCATATTCCATGCACTGACTCTCGGTGGGATCCTAATAATTAGGTTCAATGGGAATTATTAATGCATTATCGAAGACTGATTATATTTGGAATGAAACATGCTATTCTAAAGGGGATTAACCTATTTAAATCATATCAGATAAAGTAAGAGAGGGAGGTATCACCCTCTGATTTCTATGAATGATTAATGAAAATATACAGCTGGAAAATATACAGACTTGGATCCTGCTTTACAAGGAGTGAAATTAATGACTATAGGTGAAGCACAAAGAAAACTGGGGGAGTCATCCCCAGCTGACCCCTTAGTTACATTAATGCTGAGGAATGAGAAAAATGATTTCTAGTGGAGTGATGTATTTGGTTTTATGTACCTGTAAAGGAAAATTTAGTCAGGAAACTATTAAATGCCTTTGGTGCTACTGGGGAGAGTGAAAATCTGCCATTTTTCCAACCTTTAAAATTCAAGATAGGTAAACAGTGGTTAACACATCAATTTCTGTATATGCCTGAATGCATATTGCATTTGTTAGGAAGGGATATTTAAGACAGATTAAATGCACAAATAATATTTGAAAATGGACAAATACAAGTATGCATTCCAGAAAGTAAAGCCCTGGGGGCTCAGATTTTTATGTTATTGCAGCAACCAAATGGAACAGAAGGAATCCCAGAGGAGAGGAAGAATGCTGTCCCTCCGACCACCAGAATTCCAGGGAAATCAAAAGCAGCAGAACCAGGAAGAATACAGTTAAAACCTGATGCCAGACCAGTAAGGCAGAAACAATATCCTTTACTGGATAGAAGAATAATTAGAAACTAGAAAAGGCTTGGAAGAATTAATTTCTAAATTTGTGCAACATGGATTACTAAGGGAATCTGAGTCCTCTCCTACTGGTAAAGAAGGCACATACTAATGTGTACAGGCTAGTCTAAAATCTCAGAGCTTTTAATAAAATCGTGCTAGACCTACACCCCATGGTAGCAAATTCTTACACATTTCTAACCACAATTAAGGAATCTGATGAGCAGTTCACTCTTGTGGATAAGGATGCTCTCTTCTGCATACTCTTTGAAATGGAAAGTCAGCCCCTTGTCAAGGGATGACAAGGGGCTGACTTGCCTTGCCTTAGGTAAGGCTGACAAGCCTTACCTTAGCCTCAGATTTTTGGCAACAGCTTAAATTTAAGAAACCACTGACTTGCAAGTTATAAGGATGGCAGATCAGGTCTATTTATAAAATGAGTTATTTCTTGAACAGAAAGTAGATAACAGACAAAAGATCTTAATCAGAGTTACTTACAACACAATATAAACCAAAAAGGATTACTAGTAGATTACATAAGAGTGCACAATATCAAGGTAGCATTAAAGCTAGCAGATGAAATAGTATTGATTAGCACTCAAATGTTACTTACCACCAAAATGACAAATGACACAGAGTCCTTTCACTCAACCTCCAAAGGAGTAACCACAAAACAGGCATCCCTGCTCTGGGGAAAAACTCCACACATCTCTAGGGAATGTGCAGAAGATGTCTGCTTTGTGAAAGCTTGGTGTAGCTTTTATAGTTTGTGAAGTGAGGTGTCTGTCAGTCAAAAATCCAGCCTCACTTCCACAGTAAGATGTTTATTGTCAGCTGGGAGTGTTAATCCCATGGCACCAAAATAACTCACTACAAGACAGCTTGTCCTGTTTGAGTTATTTCACCAGTTAATAAGCAACAGATAAGCTCTTGTTGGGAGGTGAGATACCCTGCTACACCCTTATTTGCCTTTGAATGGGGAAGTCCCTTGACGGAACTGTTTAAGAAACACTGGATCTAGGTGCTTTTTTTCCCTTGTAAAAGAACTGTCATCCTCCTTCAGGAGGCCACCATCAAAATTTGGACACTGTTTCCAATATTGAATATGTCTAAGGATTGCTCCCACACAAAAGCTGCCAGGACAGAAAGGGCTTGCTGGATTCTGCCTCCAGCAGACTGATAGTTATCTGCAGCACCAACAGTAGGATTAGATGTTTCCATTCCCAAGGAAAAGTACTGTTGTTCATAGTCAGCATCCCAGCTCTGACATTTGGAGACAAGCTCAAAAATTTAATATGTCCAGGGATTGCTCCAGCACAAAACATGCCCAGACAGAAACATGTCTTTTTGTGAGAGACTGGAGGAGATCGATGTTTCGAGACATTTTAGGGTGCATGTGTCGGCCTGAAAGGGGCAGGTCGGGCCTTGCCCTGGTGAGGCAGTGCACTGCCCTGTACACCCCGGACCCGTCTAGAGCCGGTATCCCAGCCTGGCAGTGGCTGCCAATCCCTGGCACACCGGAGGCAATGCTCCACACCTTGCCTCTGGAGGCACTAACCCCAGCGCCTGAGTGGCTAAATGGCTGGAAGTCCCACCTGGGAGAAGGGCTCAGGAAGGCTAAGGGGTGTTTAAGGCTGAACACAAGGCAAGCACATACTTGGTCTTGGAATTTTTGTTAGCTGAACACCACTGGAACACAGGAGTTGGTAGCTATATCTTTTCTGTCTTTCTTCTTCTTCTAATTCCCTCTTCTCAGAAATTTGAGTAACTTAGAATCAAAAGGGTTTACTAAGTTGAGTGGGCCAAGTTAATGATTTGAGAAGTGTTTTATGTTGATTGATTTCTGCTCTAAACCTTTTGCCTAAGTCCTCTGATTTTCTCAAGTTGCCAGTAAGATCTTTTTTTTTGTTCTGACCCCTTGAGGATATCTTGTTGGTATTTCTCCCATGCGTCTAACTCAGAGTACATGAACGACCATAAGCCCTTTTAAAAACCTTGTTGAGCGAGTTTTTTATGGCCTTACACCTTTACGTCCCATGGGCAGCCTATCAGCTGCACCTGAAACAGTGGTGCTAGGTCCTATTTAAAAGCACTATCATCATCTTTGAGGAGCCCAACACCTCAATTTGGATACCACTTCCAGTATTTAATACGTAAAAGGATTGCTCCCACGTAAAAGTTTGCAGGACAGAAAACTCTTGCTGGCCGTTACCTCTCCTTGGCAGCCTATCATCTGCACCACCAGCTCTGGGAATATGTCTGTTACTTCCCAAGAAAAGGTACTGTAATTATTTTTCAGATATCCACCTCTGAAATTTCTCTTTGGGGTCTAAAATGGAATATATCTGACACAAAAGGAACAAGCACCAAAAGCTGTTGCCGCCCTTTACCTCCCATTGCCACCATATTATCTGCACCTCAAACACTGGGCCTAGGTACTTTCCTTCCCATATAAAAGAACTGTCAACCTGATTCAGGGACCACCACTGAACTTTGGATACTACCTCAAATAGTGAATGCATACAAGGATTGCACTCATAAAAGCTTCCAAGGCAGAAAGGTCTTGCAGGCCTTTACTTCCACTGGGCAGGTGGTCCTCTGCAGAATCAACAGTAAAGCTAGATGTTTCCCTTCTAAAGGAAGGGTGGGATCATTAAGACTGTGCACCAAACTTTGGAGCTAATATGTTGAGGGATAGCAAAACTGAAACTGGTACCTAACAGCCTATTATCTACACCTGAATCACTGAGGCTAGGTACTTTCCTTACCTTCCTACCAGTCCCTTGCCTCGCCTTACCTACCCCTCCCTTGCCTTGCATTGCCTACACCACCCCAGCTCAGCCTTGCCTTGACTAACCCTTCCTTGCCTTACCATGCTTTGCCTTGCCTGCCCATCACTTTTCTTGCTTTGCCTTGCCTGTCCCTCCCTTCCCTTGGCTTTGCCTGTCCCTGCCGTGCCTTGCCTTTCCTTGCTTACCCTTCACTTGCCCTGTATACAACTCCCTGGCCTTCCCTTGCTTGCCTGTCCCTCCTTTGGCTCTCCTTGCACTGCCTATCCCTCCTTTGCCTTGCCTCACCTTGCCAGCACCTCGCATGCCATGCTTTGCCTATCTCTCCCTGGACTGTCATGCCTATCCCTCCCTTGCCTTAACTGCTCTACCCCTCCCTTGTCTTGTCTTCCCCCTTCCTTGCATTGCCTTGCCCACCTCTCCCTTGCTTTCCTTTCCCTACCCTTCACTTGCCTTGCCTTGACATGCTTACACCTCCCTTGACTTGCCTGCTTACTCCCTTGCATTGCCCACACATGCTTTGCCTTGCTTTGACTACCCTGTCCATGCCTTCCCTTGTCTTTCCTGCCCATACCTATCCTTGCCAAGGTTACCACTTCCTTGCCTTCTCCTTCCCCTGCCTACACGTCCCTTGTCTTGCATTGCTTTGCCTGTCCCTCCCCCGCTGTGCTTTGCCTTCCCCTCACTGGCCTTTCCTTGCCTTGCATACTCCTTCCTTGCCTTGCTTTTCCTTCACTTTGCTGGCCTTGCCTTGCCTACACCTGCCTAGCCTTGCCTTGCTTGGCCTACCACTTCTTTGCCTAGCCTTTCCTACTCTTTTCTTGCATTGCCTTGCCTACCACTCCCCAGTCTTCCCCTGCCTACCTGTGCAATGCCTCGCCTTTACTACCCCTCCCTTGCCTTACTTTCCCTAGCCCACTCCTGTCTTTCCTTTACTTGCCTACCCCTTCCTTGCCTTGTGTCATGGGGTAACGGTGTTACCGTGCCTTGCCTTTTATCCCAGATTGTGTTGGCCTTGTTTTGTCTGATGGCCGTGCCCGCCCCCCTATCGTCTGGGCTCC
>VYXC01001175.1:10790-29812 GCA_013397175.1 Platysteira castanea
AAAAAAAAAAAAATTCTTGGGAAAGTACCACCCTTTGCAAGAACAACTTGTCCAGCTGTTAGAATAGTTACATAGGTCACTGGTGACTTTTTACTTACATAGAATATGCCTAGCTCTTGGCCTAACTGCAGACTGATCAGGGAAAAAACCTCACAAAATAATCAGTTAGGTATTGTTCACACTACTCTGTTTTATAATCGAACACATTAGATCAGAAAGAAAATATTCTCATATTAATAATTGTATTAGTATTAGGAACACCAGACTTTTGAATCCATGTTCCCTGGGAGGGGAGGCGTGTGAAAACCCCAGTGCTTTGGAATTTCAGGCAGGTATTGGTTTGAGAAGGAATTTTATCAAAGGTTTTATCTAAACCAATTGCTTGTATATATAAATAAAACCAAATACTGCAGAAGGTTTTGCCACTAGGTCTGAAGAGATTTATCTAGTATACAGCATCAAGATCCACAGCATCAAGATCCAGGCATTTACAGAAGTGAAAAAATGGTCTCCTATCTTCTCTTATGGGATCAACAGAAGCCTGCTGGTATTTCAGCTTGAGAGCTAACAGACTTCATGAATTCAATTGAATTTAGCCAGTCAAAAGCTCTGAGCATGCAGCTCATGAATGAACTGCATCTCTGTACTTTGGCTATATATATGTATCTGTACACATTTTGAGGTGAAAATTCCTGGCTTCATAGGACTGCAGAACCGTCACTGCTTACCATCCCTACTGCTTAGATAATTTTTGCTTTCCATCCCACACCCTCTGTCCTCCTTACCTGCAAAAGGAAATGTATCATTATGTGTTTTCCTGCATATATGCAGAAATTATAGTAAATGTTGGAGAGATGTGCAAAAGGAAGATACGGCAAAGCAGTAGGATGGTATTTACACATATAATAGCAGTATAATCCACTTTTAAAAATGCAGATTAGCTGACAGAAATTTAATAAATTCATTCTGCTCATTTATGATAGTCAAAGACACTGCATCAATGTGTAATTCAAAGGAACTGGATAATTTCATAGTACACTGAGGAAAACTGACTTGGCATAGTTGACTTACTGACACCAGCTATGCTCCTGCTGTCACTTTTAATTCTCTACAAAAAATTGTCTCTAACATCCCCTGCTGCCAGAGCCAANTAAGCAGGGTCAGATACCACTTCTCAGAATTATTTTGTGGCATTTGCCCTATATTTTTCTTTTTCTTATCAAACAAAATTACATAACCTTCTTATGGCAACTATGAGTTTCAAAAAATATATCGTTAAATTCTTTTTATACATCAGGTAAAGCCCACAAAAAGCAAAGCCACCGACCTGCTAGTGAAAAAAAGGTTACTTTTTCTTAATAGTGTTTGTAGATAATAGTAACACATAACCTCATTCTCCATCCTCATTTTTCAGTTTTACATCACACTAAACTTATTTATATTAATGGATTTATACAGAATGGACATACCCATAAAGATGGACAATCAAGACCAAGTCTACCATAGTGGGTATTTATAACTTTTGAGAGAAAGAAAGACAAAATCGGAGAGGAATTTCAAAAGATATAAAATAATCAGCTAAGTTGATCATTTTATTAGTCTGAACCTGATTCCATCAAGTGAAAATATGAGGTCTGTAAGAAATTATGAAAGGAAATCACTTATATACAGCACTGGTCATTCTATTACAATACAGATATTTTACATATCCCTGTAACTACCTGTAAGAACTGAAAAAGGCAGCCTATACACACAAACTCACACAAAAGCAACGATGTTAAAAATAAACCAGCTGTAACTTTGATTATACGGTGTGCTTTTTTTGGCCACTGTTCAAGTCACAACAGGGGCATAGTTCTTAGGCAAAGGATATAGGCTGGGTAAGTCAAAGGGACCCTTGGTAAAGAGTTCTAATAGGATAAACAGTTTTTCTCAAGGTACAAACTGTGGCTCTTCCAGCATATAATCTTTATTAATTTTCAGCTTATTTGATGATATCTCCAAAAAGGGATAATATTCACTAAAAGAAAGAAGAGTATACACCATTACGCCAGATATGTTTTCATGTTGTCATGTGTTTGTATTGGAAATACTATTCTAATCTGCATATTGACTGAGATATTTGTTCACCTAAAGAAAAGTTTAAGGGCACACAGTCTTAAAAGATTGTGTGTTTCTCTTTAGGAGCAGTTGCAAATTACAACTGTAGCACTAAACAGAAGGATCCTCCAAAATAACCAGTCTCTGTTCTTTTCAGGACACACTTGTGATAAGTTCTCAGAAAACACCAAAGACATAATTATCAATGAGAAAATGCAAGCAAAAAGCAGTGTCTGTGAAAGAGAGTTTCTTAGAGCAAAATATTCCACACAGCCCAGAAGCTGTCAATAATAGACCTTACTAATACTAGGAGAAAGCTTAACCAGATTGATTTCAGTAAAATAAGTTACTTGCTTTTNGCTGCCAGAGCCAATTCACACTCTGTGAATGATGGGGATCATTCAGGACAATAGTATGCATTTTCTTGTATAGTACCTGAAAACTCAAAGGATTAAACCAATTGAGCAAAATGACAATTTGAATTTGGGTTTCTAATAAAAAGATTGATCTCCAATTATAAAATAGCTATAAAATATAGCTACATTTCTATGAAATAAAAATAAATGTATACCTGTACTTTTTTCTTGGGTTAAACATATTCAGATTTTACTTGCATGTCTTCCCTGCAGTTAACATATGTATATATATATATATTTATATACATATATATAAATAAATAAAACTAAGCAGGGTCAGATACCACTTCTCAGAATTATTTTGTGGCATTTGCCCTATATTTTTCTTTTTCTTATCNACAATACAGATATTTTACATATCCCTGTAACTACCTGTAAGAACTGAAAAAGGCAGCCTATACACACAAACTCACACAAAAGCAACGATGTTAAAAATAAACCAGCTGTAACTTTGATTATACGGTGTGCTTTTTTTGGCCACTGTTCAAGTCACAACAGGGGCATAGTTCTTAGGCAAAGGATATAGGCTGGGTAAGTCAAAGGGACCCTTGGTAAAGAGTTCTAATAGGATAAACAGTTTTTCTCAAGGTACAAACTGTGGCTCTTCCAGCATATAATCTTTATTAATTTTCAGCTTATTTGATGATATCTCCAAAAAGGGCTAATATTCACTAAAAGAAAGAAGAGTATACACCATTACGCCAGATATGTTTTCATGTTGTCATGTGTTTGTATTGGAAATACTATTCTAATCTGCATATTGACTGAGATATTTGTTCACCTAAAGAAAAGTTTAAGGGCACACAGTCTTAAAAGATTGTGTGTTTCTCTTTAGGAGCAGTTGCAAATTACAACTGTAGCACTAAACAGAAGGATCCTCCAAAATAACCAGTCTCTGTTCTTTTCAGGACACACTTGTGATAAGTTCTCAGAAAACACCAAAGACATAATTATCAATGAGAAAATGCAAGCAAAAAGCAGTGTCTGTGAAAGAGAGTTTCTTAGAGCAAAATATTCCACACAGCCCAGAAGCTGTCAATAATAGACCTTACTAATACTAGGAGAAAGCTTAACCAGATTGATTTCAGTAAAATAAGTTACTTGCTTTTATGCAGCACAGATCTGAAATGTGCTACACTGAGAGTGATAAAAGTCATGCTGACATATGGAGAGATTTCAATCTCTTTGGTCGACCCCATATTTTGATGTCTGGGAGTTTAGCCAAATATAATTTTGTGACAGCTGCCAAATCAGTCGGAAAACATCACAATCAAACCTAGATAATTAATAGTCCTCATCTCTAGTCAAGTCAAGATTACCCAACCCATCCTTGGAACTGTTCAACCAGGTTGGATGGGGCCTTGGGCACCCAGTCTAGTGGGTGGCATCCATGCCTAGGTAAAGGGTGGGTTGGAATTAGATGATTTTAAAGGTCCCTTCCAATCCATTCTATGATTCTACAAACTACTGCAATCAATTGAAAGGCCAAGAGCTTCTTGTCCTGAAGCAGAAACTGTTAACTGGATTGAAAATAGGAGCTGTTCTAGATAATTTTAATTTGATTCTGATCTTACAATACAGTATGTTGCACTGTGTTTAGGGTTTCTTTGTCTGTGCCTGCCTGTTACC
This sequence comes from Platysteira castanea, assembly GCA_013397175.1. Classification (NCBI taxonomy): domain Eukaryota; kingdom Metazoa; phylum Chordata; class Aves; order Passeriformes; genus Platysteira; species Platysteira castanea. The sequence continues at coordinate 14,936 of VYXC01001175.1, forward strand.
TATCTAATTTATGTACGGGGATGTTGGTAGAAATGTCTGGTAAATATGACATTTCTCATTTAGTTATTTATATTCAATTATAGGACTGTATTATACTTCTTTTGTTTCTCCCAATAAGTAACAAAAGAAAAAAGGATACTAGGAAGGTCGTTGGCACTTCACACATATGAAAAACTCAACAAATATAATTCTACTTTATTTTAGCACTAATGTTATGATGCTATTTTTGTCTTCCACTTCCCCTATATCTTGGTACCTCATCTTCATGACATTTTACCATTCAAAATCTTCCTGTTAAAGAGATTTCTTTTCCCTCTTAACTTATAAGTTGACTCAAACTATTTTCCTAAACTCATAAGGAAAATATGTTCTGATCCCGATTCACCTTTCACTAAATATTATCTGATCACTAGCATGAAAGATATAAAAATCTTCTCATGATAGTTCACATGGTAACTTTTTACATATTCCTCATTATTTCCCATCTCAGATCAGCCTCAAAAAATATATATAATCTTAATTTTTCACTGCAGTCTTCAGAAGGATATGTGCTCTAGCACCAGGATGGAAGTAGATTAGTGACTTCCGTAAACAGTAGCATTGTCTTTTATGTTGTGCATTTACAAAGCAAAGAACCATCTAAGCAGTTAGCTTAACTTACTGCTATCTTTTTAAACTTTCCCTTTTTAATATGATTGCATATATTTTTAATATGATATGAGAAAAGGTAAACACCTCAAATATTTCCAAATTTCTTTTTGATTCACAAAACAGATCAATTTTTATACATCCATAAAATTTCACTTTCAAATAAATCATCCAGCACAAGTGACCTTGACCCATGCCGAAGCATTAAAAGGAAAAGCAAATGATACCAGCAGGTCACTTGTTGCTGTGGGGAATGGAGACACTCGAGAGCTTACTTGGTGTTTTTGTTTAGGAAAGTTACTTACTTCATGGGGGTTCATGGCTTTTTTTGTCTAGGGAAGTTACTTCATGCAGGATGCAGTGGAGAGATAGTCAAAGCTTGTCTGTCCCCTTGACTGTTAACCCTTGCTGTTCTTTCTTGTTCAAATGAGTTATATTAAAAGAGACAACCTGGAACATAACAAATGTGACTACAGAGATCTGGAAGAAATAACCAGGACACTGGGACCCAGGTGGTGTTATCCTGAATCCTGCAGGTGACACAAAAGGGTGCAAAAGGAAGGTACACAGTAAGAAGCATGATAAATGCATTTTCAGTTCAAAAACCTCTAGTTCAAAATGATATAAGAAAGTTCAGAACTTAATCTAACTTAATTTTTATGTAATACTCATAGGTGGCCACAAATAAGAAAAAGATTCTCTGGTGAAGAACAGTAGTTTTTCTATGGCTAATATGAATTCTCATGAAAAAAGTAGTAAACAAATTGAAAGATACATTTCTTGAAAACCAGTCCATTAAAAACATTAGATAAAACCACCAACTGAAATCTAGATACTACACAGGAAAAAGAATATATACTAGGTTTTATTTGATGTGGTTTTATTTTGAAGGAAGACAAACTGATCAATGTTGGTATTTCAAGCCATTAGGTTTGGTTTTATATCCTAAAGACAAGAAGCTAACTTCATTAAGAGACCTATAATTGTGAAAAAAAAATCTTGTTTGAGTGGATTAATTTTAACTTGTTTCCAATTTCCTTATTATATGGAGTAAAAGAAATATTATTTGTCACTTATTTCATTTGTTAAAATTGCTGTGAACAAGCATTTGTCAGTTTGCCAATCTAGAACTGCTTTACGTGAAGTAGGAGGTTTATCTTACAACATCACAAAGATGCCTGTGATAACATATACTGCAGTTTGCATTAAGTAGAAAATTGAAGTATGAACAACACTTCCAATATGGGCTCAAGGTAATTTTCTTTACATAACTTTATTACAAACCAGAAAGCCTACAGTTTTATGAACATTGACTAATTATTATATTTTTTTTCCTTTCCCAGGCATAAGCATATTAAATCTAATAAAAAGGCTGGATGTAAAGCAGCCTTTTTTTTTCCCAGAGATCATTTGCTTCCCTTATAAATTATCTAGAACTATGGTGTTGGACCGGGATTTGTGTTGAGTGATGGTGGGATTATCTGCATAAAACAGTCTTTTCCCTACAGCTGCATATAATTTCGTAATACTTTTGCACAGACAGCCTGTTGAATGGACTGGGGCATGAAACTGGCCCTGGCAGAGACTGACAGATCTGTATCACCATGCTGGAGCTGGTAAAAAATGCCTGAAGGAGCAACAGAAAAGAGAGACATTGCAATGTTGTAAAAAAATCTCTGAAAATTAGTTAAAGAAGATCTAAACAGCTTCTTATTTTACACTTGCAAAATGGTATCAAGGGATAGCCATTTAGCAGGGTTTTTTAATGACATTTTTTGTTATTTGACAGTATTCAATTAAGCAGGCAAGTTAGAAACACCAATAAATCACTGCAGGACCTTGATGACTACTGAGGAAGTCACTCAGAGATTAAAGATGATTGAAAATATGAGGATGTTCTGACACTGCAGATGGTAGAGAAGTGAAGGACAAAAAGCCCACAAAGTAGAGGGATTGTGGTGAACATTGCATTCCTTCACAAACAACATACTATCACGAGGAAGAGGAAGAGGAGGAGAGGAGTAATCTCCTTCAGTTTTTTCCCTGTTGAAGTAGTACACTACCAGTACAAATATGCCAGCTCCAAGTAGTGAAGACAATTGATTTCACTAGATGATGCATGAAACTCTTCAACAGAACTAAGAACTTTCAAAGCAGTATCAAAGTGTTTTCCCAGGAGGTAGAAAATATATCTAGATAAACCCATAGAAATGTCTAGAATAAAGAAATCAAGCAAAATGGATGATAACCCCTACTACACAAATTGGATAGATACTTAAAAGGAAGGTATATAATTAATGAAATAGGTTTAACCTTTCAGTGTTATTCTGGCCAGAAAAATAAATCACTGATTTTGAAACACTCAATGTATTTCCATCCTTACAGTCTTGGTTCAGCTACATAGATTTACGTCCTCATTGAGTCTATGAATTTTCTCATAGGAATATAACTAATATCGTTAGGTTGCTACAGCACTCTTCATAACTCTAAGACATCACAATTCTATTGAGATTTTTTCAGTTTCCAAAGCATATGAAGGACGTTTCTCTTCATAAACATGATCATTAGCAAAAATGATCTAAAAGCATTTCCTTTTTCTTTATATTCCATGGTGTGTAGTAGAAAGGACTTCTGGGGCTCAGAAAATCCTATCAATGAAGTCTCTAGGTTATTTTAGCATTTTTAAACACTCAGGTCCATTTATCAGGTACAACATCTGCTTGAACTTATCACATGCAACAATTAATCTAGTTGTTTCAATTTTACACAACTGAAGGCACAATTTTGATGCTCTTTTCATTTCCCAGCTAGCTGTATTTCCTTTGAAGCTGATGACTGAGCCACAAATACACAGCTGGTCTTTGTTCACTATTTCCTTATATATGCAGATTAGCTGAAACTAATAGCTGTAGTTCTGGCTACGCTTCTGGTCTACCGCTGGATGTTGAGAGATCATGTAAAAATTGATCGAATGCTCAAATTTCACACCAGAATACCTTATAAGCCAAGGAACCCAGCAGAGCAACAGCTGTAATCACTACCACTCTAATTTTCTCTGTTTTCTATAGTTGTAAACCTAAAGTAAAGGGCAGGTTCTATTATGCTTCCCAGTATAAGGATGTGAAGTGAAAGACTGGTAACTGGGCATATGTTTCCTTGCTTTCAAGTTATTTAGGCTTTTATTTAAAACTGATGAACACTAACACATAAAAGAATAATATGATATATACATGAATAATGCATGATGTATAACCTTAGTCAATTTCACTTGCAAATTAATGTTTTTAAGCTTCTTATACTGAGAAAAGTCAAAATATATCATAAATATTGTATTTCTTATACTCTTTCTCGTGGTAAACCATACAGCCAAATATTTTTCATATTGAGAATTGGATGAAATAACTTCTGGAAATGTTTTTGGCAGGTGTTACCATCCACTCCCATTGAAATCAAAGGGTTTCCTATCAGTTTGTACAGAATCGTTTTGAGACAAGTAAGTTGCTTATCTATTCTATACAGCTTTCACTGGTCTAACTAGAAGCACTCTTAAAAGATATATTTCCATTGACTAATTCGTATGTATCAAATAAATTCAAACACTTTTTCCCTTTCCACAGTTTACTTAAACTTTGAGTATTGAGTTTTATTCAAAACACATGCTTATTTGAGCTTATATAATAACATACAAAAATGATATGACCGAGGCAGTGCTGTATTTTTAATACGAGCATTTAGGTTCTTGACTTCATGCAACATTAAAAATTATGTGTGAATTATGTTCTCTTACCAAAATTAATTCAAGTTAAAAACAGACAGCTGGGCATTTGTATTTTCATATGAAGTCTTAAATATCTATCCTCTGGTATGGATTGACAAGAAGGAAAAATATTCCTTTTTCTCATCCCAAATGAAATTTCTTCTAGTTTTCTAAAAGAAAAAGACTTGCAAGCAGTCACTTTTCTAAGTAAACCCAATGTGCAGCTATAATTTGAGAAAATTAATGCCTACAGAATACAAAAAAAAAAAAAACAACTTGAAATTTTGAAATTAAGAATCTGACATTGCTGCAATTTGTTGAAGACATAATTTCTATTCTAAAAAGGAAATAAATCTCAACTATCATGGATAAAAGTTAAAAATAAAATTCCAGTTACATACTAGAATAAAATATTATTCAAATTCAAGTCCTGTGATTTCTCAGTGTGGTACAATTTAAGTACACGGTGGCTTTAATGTGCCAGTAACTTTTCTTCCCTTTGAGATACCAATAAATCAAAAAAAACTATTGCCATATATAAAAGAAAACCTGAATAAGCATTTTCTTCTACTAAAACAAAACTTTTATAAAAGAAGCCACAGAAAAGGGTAAGCATAACAGTCAGCATCACCTAAGTCTATTAAAACAATATGAATGCCTGCCTTCTTTGAAGAAGGCCATAAATTTACACTTCCTCACATCAGTAAGCATCTACAGTGAACTGTGAAGCTGTTTTGGCTAACATGAGCTAAACTACCATTCTGGAGTAATTATAAATCAATTATAAATCAATTATAAATTCCACATTTTTGTAGAAGCAGGGGATGCAAAATTGTTTTGGCAGCACCTGTTGATTCCACAGAACTCTTTCCTTTCTAGGAGATACTCATGGGCTGAATAATCCTGATGATTTTGGGGGGTTTTGTGGTTGGGTTTTTTTGTTTGGTTTTTTGTTTGGTTTGAATTTTAAACCTAGTGCACACGAGTTGTCCATGAGGTACTTCAGCAGACACATATTTAATTTCTCCATATGAAATACTGTGAAGTAAAGAAAGAAGGCCAGACATTTTAATTCCAGATGAATGATCACTGAAACCATTATGGTGCCAACAAGACTAACCTCTGGTACTTAGTAGTCATTTCCTCTCTAAACCCTATATGAGTATTGGTTTTATCGCTCTTTTTTGCTAGTTTTTACTGATTTTTATTGTTTTATTAGTTGCTGCTCTTGTGAAAAGCCTTATTGTCTCTAACCAGCATTCGCTGATGAAATTCTGTGTTTAAAAACAACCATAATCACATTGAATTCCCTACCTCTGTAGTTTTTCAAGCTCTTTTTAACTTCCACAAGCTGTTGCAATTGTTAGAAGAAATAAATCAGGGACCACAAAAACCTCAGTTTTGTAGAATTATTGGTAAATATTATTTTTAATGGACCTTGATTTTACAGTAATTCAAAGCTTAATGTAACTGTATAAATAACTGATTCATTCTATTTTAGTCTTAAGTTCTTTTGGGGTTGCGTTTTAAATTATCATTTGCATTTTAATTCATGGTGAAGTTCAAATGTGCACTAGAATTTTTGAAATATAATTCCCTGTTGAATTATTGAAGTTCTAAAGATACTGTGGTTATTTTAATACCTTTGTTTGTTACTGTGTATCAAATCTCCTTTCTTGCCTTTCTTAAATGTCCCAAAACAGAGTTTAAAAAAAAAAATTAAAAAAAGAACATTTGGTTTGTAATTATTGGGGAGGGGAAAAAAGCTTTCTGATGAGAGCAAGTATTCCTGTAAATAGGCTTTTTTAATATAAATACTGCTAGAACCTGTCTATACTTGTGCTGCAACCTGGACAATGTTAGGAGGAGCATTATGCATAGGAGACATACAGTTTTATGCTCTAGAATACCCACAAACTAGCAAGGCATTCTCCATAATTTACTTTTATGAGCTTCAGTTTCAAATTAATTTTACAAACTTAATGGTTTGGGAAATTATTATGGGAAACAATAATTTAGAGTTGACCTTTTCTGAGCTACCTGTTACTTGATTGGTTTAGCTAGCAGTGTCTTTAATTGAATTTGTCAGCAACAAAAATATGTGTGCTAACAGCTGCTAACTTAAATTTTATAATTATTGTTATTACCTTAGATAAAAATTTAAGCAGGCAAAAAAAAAAGAAGGGGAGTTGAACAAAGTCACCTACAGCGGCACAGAGTGAATGTCTCAATGAAAAAGTTTTAATACTCATTGCTTCTTTAGAAATACACTTCTGCTTTAGAAAAAGCTGCAAAAAATATTTGTTATTTAGTGAAAAAAATCACAAGCTAGATGTAAAATTCTATTGGTAAAAAATTATTATATGTATGTTATTTCCTTTGCCAAAGCTTCATATTATCATCAGAAAAAATGCTTTAAAGTTCAGTCTCAAATTCCGCAAATCTTGGCTGCTCCTTACCAGTTCAAATATGTTTCTTGCAAGATGCTGCATATCGGTCTGGGCAACCCCTAGTACGAACACAGGCCTGGCGGGTGAAGCAGATTGAGGGCAGCCCTGCTGAGGAGGACTTGGAGGCTCTGTTGGATGAGAAATGACCTTGCACCCCAATTCTGGTCTGTATCAAAAGTGGCATGGCCAGAAGGTTAAGGGAGGTTATTTGATTCTGTCCCTGCACTCTGCCTTGTGAGACCACACCTGCAGTGCTGCATCCAGCTCTGGGGTCCCCAGCATAGGAAAGGCTTGGACCTGTTGGAGTGAGCCCAGAAGAGGCAACCAAGATGATCAGAGAGATGGAGCACTTCTACAAGGACAGGCTGAGAGAATTGGAATTGTTCAGCCTGGAAAAGATAAGGCTTTGGGGTGACCTAATGGAAACCTTCCACTACCTGAAAAGAACCCACAAAAAAGAGGGAGAGAAACTATTTACAACAACATGTAGTGACAGGACAAGTGGGAATGGCTTCAAACTTCAAGAGAGTAGGTTTAGATTAGATATTAGGGAAAAAATCTTTACTGTGAGGCTAGTGAGGCACTGGAACAGGGATCTCAGACAAGCTGTGGATGCCCATTTCTGGACATGTTCACAGCCAGGCTGGATGGAACTCCAAGCAATCTGGTCCAATGAAATGTGTCCCTGCCCATGGCAGGGGCTTGGACATAGATGGCCTTTAGGGTTGCTTCCAACCCAAACCATTTTATGATTCTATGAAATACTGACCTCTTCTTTGTTGAATGAATTACAGGAGTAACATCTGTACCTGTTTTTTTCAAAAGAGATACTCTGAAAATTTCTAATTAAAATAGGACAAAGAAACCAGACAGCTGAATTTATACGGAGAAAAATTATATCAAAAAATTAAATTCATTTCCAGATAACTCAGTTCTCATCTCTTAATATTTAAAAAATAATTTGACATAGATTTTTGAGGAGGGAATCCTTGGGTTTTGTTTGTTTGTTTGCTTGTTTCTACAGCATCTCTTTGTCATTAAATCATATTGCAAAGAGAGGAATCATGAAATGTTTCACTGTCTTCTAGTCTGAAATAAAGAATTTCTGGAGAATAAAACAGCAGTTTCATTCAAATGCACTATTTCTTTCACCCTATCTTATCATAGTTCTTTTTTTTTAGTGCTGTTTTTCCTAATTTCCTGCTGTGGAAGTAAAGGAAATTTTATATGTTACTTCTAAAGAAAAACTATTTGAGGAAACATGACATTCACCAAGTGAATTGAATGCATGTGAAATTATCTCTAACCCCAGCTAGGGGTTTCCCAGGAAGTTTCATGAGGAAGAGCATTGCCAGCAGATCAAGGGAGATTATCCTGCCCCTTTACTCAGCCCTGGTGAAGCCTCACCTGTAGTACTGTGTCCAGTTCTGGCCTCCTCAATGCAGGGGAGACATGGAGCTCCTGGAGTGGGTCCAGTGGATGGCTACAAAGATGATTAAGGGACTTGAGCATCTCTCTTACAAGGAAATGCTTGGAGACTGGGGCCTATTCAGTCTCAAAGAGACAACTGAGAGGGGACCTCATCAATGTCTGTGAGTATCTGAAGGGAGGGTGATAAGAGGATGGAGCCAGGCTCTGCTCAGTGGTGCGAAGCAATAGGACAAGAGGCAGGGGGCAGAAACTGGTGTACAGGAAGTTCCACCTGAATATGAGGAAGAACTTCTTTACTGTGCAGATGACAGTGCACTGGCAGAGATTGCCCAGAGAGGCTGTGGAGACTCCCTCACTGGGGATATTCAAGAACCATCTGGACACAATTCTGTGCAAGGTGCTCTAGGATGACCCTGCCTGAGCAGAGAGGTTGGATCAGATGACCCACTGTGTTCATTTCCACCCTGACCCATTCTGTGATTCTGTGATTATCAATTAACTACAAGAAATGCATAAAAATCAACTTGATTGAGAAGGAGGCTGATTGTACACATAGTTGCATGTAATCACTGCTATTTTCAGACAACAAAATCAATTCTTTCATGTAAGAATTCTGATATTATATAAATTTGAAAATTAAAACCTGAACAACAACAAAAAAACCCCATTCATATTTACTAAGCAAAAGGTGTTTAACAAGATTTTTTTTAATGTTTCTAAACTATACTGTTCTCTGCCAAAAATACATGGAAGGAAAATAAGCTCTTTTTCTACAAAGTTTTGGCCACACAAAACATTTCAGACAAACAGGTGTTCTCTGTGAATAATGAATTAATCTTTAGGCATACAGAACCCTAACCAGGCAATAAAGTCTCTCAAAACTGTACAGCATCTTAAAACGGCCTTTGTGGAACAATCAATACATTTTCTTTAAGTAATCCTAACATCTAGGAAAACTGGTGACTATATTCACTAATTTTTGAACTCATGATAATATAATATACATACGATATTGATAAGAGAAGATTGATATATATGTATAACAACAAGTTGCACCAGAAATATTCTTTAAAAAGATCTGTCTCTCAATAAACTGATTTCTAATAAAAGAGCAAATACTACTAACATGCTAAAACTCGACACAGCTCCTTGTGCTGCATGAGTTCAGAATTACCTGGTCATGAAAAGTAAAATTATAGTTGTAAAGAAGCAACATTTTCCTTTTTAGTCAGATTATATTGTTATAACCTCTGTTTTGTAACTCTAGATTGCCTTTGTGAACCATCTACTGTGGTTAGCACACAGCTACTAAAAAATACTGACCGGTATTATATATTTCCTTGCACTACTATTTGCTATATGTTGCATATTTCAGAGTGATATCAATATTTTTTTGGAAAGAAAAATACAGATTAAAAATGTTTTCCCTTTCATTTTACTGAAAATCATCTGTAATGGAAAAGTATGATAAAAAAATCCGAAGTATGAAGAAAAAAATCCAAAGTATGAAGAAAAATATCCAATAACATCAATAGATGCCTGACTAGTCAGTGAAAATTTTGTTTATTCGAATTTCTATTCACACAATGGAAGAACTCCAGAAGAACTGAATTACTTGAAGCATGTATAATTTTGTGGACAAAAATATTTTCATTGGTAATATTTCTGTACAATATTAATATTTTTTGCAACTCCATTAAGTTGCTTTTTAAATCACTATTCCTTCTTTAGAAATGACTGCTTGACTTAGTCTTAGTTTCAGTAAGAATATTTTTATGAACAGTATAGATTTTTATCAAAACGGAGGTTCTTTGTTCATGATTTTAAGCCTGGTTAAGCTGTTAAGTGAGTTTTGTGCTGATGGTAAGTAGCTAAAGGAACCATATTTTTTTAACCACAGCTTTTAACCACAGTATTGCCTGAGTGTAGGAGTGTTCACTTTTTTTCCCAGGGCTCCTCATCAGTCATGAACCTCAAGACTTAAAACTGCTTATTGACTTGAGATGCAGTTGACTCTTCATAGATGTCTGATCTTTGACCTTTCTGTTGTGATTGTGAGATGTGAATTATTGTCATAACATGCAATTTTTTTGTAATGTGGTTCTTTATCCTCATCATTTGAACTCATTCCATCATCACATTTTAGCTAGCCAAATAACTGTCAAACTAAAAGAATGTTCAAACTGAACCAGTCTAAACTGGCTTCAGTAATATAGCCCAGAGGTTAAAGCTTGAATATACTTATTCCAAGGTATCAAACTGATAGTCAGTGTTAAGAATTTTAATACTCACACATTCTTATTAATAATAGGAATTTCATAATAAAATCTTAATAAATAATTTCCTCCTTTAACTCTATGATCAAAAAAAGTAATAGACTGCATCCTATATGCCTGTATCTAGATTTTTTTCTTTTTCATTAATCACCAAAAATTAGTTCTAAATAATGAAGACGGATTGTCTCCTCATGCATGTATCTTAATTATCATGAAAGTGCAGCAGACATATCTCTGTTCACCCAAGTTTAAATATGCAATCTGAGACACAATGAATTCTGAGGGAAATGATTTATATTTCTGCACTATCAAAATTTCTCCCTTAAGGAGAATTTTATGTTGACATTTTCATGGCTGAAACTGTGCTCACCAAGCAGAGGCAAACAAAACACTGAATTTCTGTTTAAAAGAAATCAATATATAAAAGAAGCAGCCTCTATTCAATTTTCAGCAGACGTTTCTATGATTATGAAGATTTGCTAAATTACTTTCTGTAAGAGATAAAGTTTCCACAATTTGGATTTATTTTTTTCCATAACATCTGAAATGAAAATGAATGGAAGTTAAAAAATTGCCTATCATTGTATATATATGCCACAAATACAGAATTCTTAAAATAACACAAATATTAAACCACGGAAATTTTGCTATAAATTTGGCACTTTTTTCTCCCCATTTTTAATTTCCCATTGTTTTTCCATTGCTATTAATTCATTCCAGGACATTTCTTACATTTGATAAAGTGACAGGATTTCAGTCTGGGAAATTATATTTATTCCAGATTTGCAGTCTTGAAGAAGTGGGAATCTAGCCACACATAATCAAGAATTCTTTAACTGTGACTATAAATATTAATAAGTCATATTTATTAAAAAAAAATACTGCTGCAAGAGACTGAAGAAATAAATTAGATTTCTATTTATTAGATTTTACTTTAAGAATGTGAATTTTTTCTGAGAATATGTTTATCAATTTGGGTAAAATACATTACATCTAAACTATCTGTATTTTTGCAATAGAAAACACCAACACAAGGGGATGATTTTATTACTTCCAACAAAAATAATTCATATTTTAGCTAAGAAAATGAGATAAGAGGATGACATGATTTAGATCACACTTTAATCTGTTGCACAGTTTCAAAGGCGAGGAAAAAAAAAACCTTGAAACTTTGTATCAAAATGAAATTTTGTTGTTGGTATTCACTCCAACAAACAGGCACTGCTTGTGTGACATCACTTCTTTTACATGACAATGTAGTTAGTGACACTATACTTCAACAATATCACAAAGAAAAGGTCACTTAGAAGACTGATCAGAACATCTTCCTGGTTTGAAAAGTAGCAGGCTATGGGCTGAGTGAACTTCATATATTTAAATCAGAAATAATTTTTCTTGTTTACTTTGTAAATTCTCCGTATATCAACAACAAGAGAGCAGAGAATTAAAAATCCATGCTACATCAGTGGTCCTAACTCTGCAATTGATGTCTAAAGTGTCTACAGATATTTGGCCATCTCTGTAGAATATGAAATAGCATACAACTTTATTGTTCTTAGGATCTAGAGTAGTGGAAGGTTTTCTTGCACTCATTAAACTCTGGAACATGAATCTTTTCATATAATAGTTATATATAAATGTAGTTGTAAAACTATTCTTGTACATTGTATCTAGCTTAACAAAACCCACACGATGTTTCATTGAAAGATGAAGATTTGTATTTTCCAGCACTCAAACTCCAACAGTAGCACAGACTTTGACGTTATAATGAAGGAAATAAAAAAAGTATGAGCATGGTATATTACAACTGACAGACATGAGCCACAATTGTCTGAAACATGACTCAGAGTCATTGTGCCGTTTATTATTCAGAACTTTTTTAACACCTAAAGAACACCTTTTTATCACATAAGTAACCATCATTTCTGTTGTCTCCACTCAGTATTTAAATGTAAAAATTAAAAATAATCCTTTCAGATGAAAATTCCTGGTTAGAGAGTATTATATAAGAGTTACTAGAGTCTTGCTAATATCAACGGAAGTTATGATGTAATTTACTAGAGCTTCATAAAAGTTGCTCATCCAGGGAACACTGACAGGTCACAGTGATGTCTTAAATCTATAAGCCTTCTTTGCAGTCAGAAAAAGAAAAGCATTTTGAGTTTTGTCATACTCATATGGGTGTGGGGACAGAATATTCTGGAAGAAGTCTGACAAGTAGTTGACAAAGAGATTACTGGAATTTGGAAAGCTGACAATATCTAACATTCCTGAGTGATTTATGGTCTACTAAACTAATTACAATAATCACCCAGATTTCCAGATGTGTAGGAACCTAGGATTTCTGGAAAATAGGAATTGAGCATATAGGATTCAACTATTCTGCTCATATGATATAAAGTTGATCTGTAAATACAGAACAAATCTCATGCCTCTGTGATTCAGACTTTATACATATGAAGTCAATCATGGATTTACAGTTTTGGAAATTTGCCAAGGGAGCCTGGAAGACAAGTTTGTGAGATAGGCACTGAAGGATATTTTTATAGAAGTTAAATCTGAAATGACAATTCAGCTGATAAAAGTAATAGATCCACATCAACTTACCGGCTCATCAGAATGTCCTCATAGCACAGTTAATGACTGGAGGATTAAAAGTGTAAGACTCTTCAAGATTTCCCTGAAACAGAAAATCAAACATGTTTCATTTGCTTTTCTACAGCAAAACCAATAAATTCTGAAGTATTTGAGAAATGGAAAAGTTAATACACTGATGATAAATAACTTCTGCAAACAGTAATCATTGAAAAGCAGCCAAACAAAGTGGAATTTCTAGAGTAACTCTGATGTGCAAGAATATAAATCATGGTCATACAAAATTATTTGTATTGAAATTATCTGTACTTGATTGAAATACTTATGAAACATTTGAATTCCAAACATGTCTTAGTCATAAAGACTTTCTTACTTTGTCACTGCACTAGACCAACCCGTTTTCAATGTTAGTGCAAAAATAGTGTTTCATAACTGAACTTAAGCTATTAGCTCTTTCAATACACTAGACCAAAACCTGAAGTACTTGCACTGACAGTATATCATTTGGTAAATTACCTTAGGTGTGTGAAAACAGAACCGTAGCCTTGCCAATAGTAAAGTTCTCTTTTCACATATCACAAACCAGTGTCAACCTCTACCATATGGATATCCTTTCAACCCACACATCTAGCTCTTTCTCACTAACAGTCAAACTTAAGAGGTGAACCTGTGAAAACCTCATGGTGTTCAACATGGCCAAATGCAAGGTCCTGCGCCTGGGCTGGGGATATCCAAGCATAAGTACAGGCTGGGTGGAGAATGGATTGTGAGGAGAAAGATCTAGGGGCATTGGTTGATGGGAAGAAAAACCCAACCCAGTAATGTGCACTCAAAGCTCAAAAAGCCAACTTCAGCCTAGGCACTATCAAAAGTGGTGTGGCCAGCAGGTCAGGGGAGGCGATTGTCCTCCTCTGCTCTTGTGAGACCCCACCTGGAGTGCTGCATCCAAATCTGGGACCCCCAACAAAAGGAAGATGTGGACCTGTTGGAACAAGTCCTAGAAGAGAGACACTAAGTTGACCACAGGGTTGGAGGATCTCTCCTATGGAGATGGGCTGAGAGAGTTAGAGCTGCTTAGTCCAGAGAAAAAAGTCTTTGGGGAGAATTTGTAGCACCTTCCAGTATCTGAAGGAGGCTTTCAAGAAGACTGGAGATGGACTTTTGACAAGGGCATGTAGTAATAGGCCGAGGAGGAATGGCCTTGAGTTGAAGGACTGCACATTCAGGTTAGATATTACGAAGGGATATGTTTTCCAAAAAGGTTGTGGACTCCACATCTGTGGAAGAATACAAGGCCAGGCTGAATGGGGCTCTATACAACTGGTCTAGTGGAAGGAACTCCAGGCAGGAGGGTTGAATCTAGAAGATCTTTAAGGTCCCTTCCAACCCTAACCATTCTATCAATCTGTGATTCTGTGATCTTCCCTTTGGGTTAAGGCTGGGAGAGGTACAACTGTTCAGTCTGCAGAGAAGAAGGCTCATGAGAAAACTCATCAACACATAAAAATAACTGAAGGGAAGATGCAAAGATGGAGTCAAGCTCTTTTCTTTGTTGTCTAATGACAGGAGAAAAAGCCATGGGAAAAAAGAAACACAGAAAGATCCATATGAATTTCAGAAAACAGCTTTTTTACTCTAACAGAATACTGAAGCAGTTTGCCTAGAAATGGCTGTGGAATATTCATCTTGGAAATACTGCAAAGCCATCTGGACATGGTTT
>VYXC01001179.1:10864-22656 GCA_013397175.1 Platysteira castanea
TTTTTAGTTTAACAGTATTTAATAGATAAAACTTCTATCTGTATTTTAATGTCATATTACAGCACCAGCAGCAAATACAACAGAATATTAGGTGTCATTTAAATTGTATTTTGTAATTAACCTTACTGTAACAGCCCTGGTCACTCCCTCCTATGAAAACAAATTCTACCCTTTGACAAGACCAGCATCCTTGTTCAATATGCCCCTTGAGGAGCAGTTATTTGAGAATGTAAATACAAGCAATAGAAAACTTTTGTCAGGTACATAGTCTAACCACAATATTTAGTCAACATTTACTTCAGTGAATTTACATATTGTTTTTCCAACACTAAATTTCTTTCCTTTTCTCTTGCACCAAAGGAGCATGTGCATACAGGGTAATGGTTGAATAAGTAATCATTACTCCAGATTAAATGAGTTTTTGTATAATGGTCTTTTGATATAATTTAATCACAGAGATATATTTCTACTTCATCATAAGCCTATCTGATACTTTCCAACCTGTAAACCTGCTCTACATATATATTAAGATAATATAATTTCTCTTCTAGGCTTTTCTGCTGGGGTGTTTAAGAAAAATTAAAACAATCTCCTTACTGTGATTGAATGCTTGTCTTTTTTTTCCCCCCTAACAAAAATGAGGTTTACATTTAGTCTAGACATAATAAATCTAAATCAGTTATAAACCCCACTTTTGCTGGATTAAAATGTCATGAGCACTCTGCCCTATCAATCTAGTTATAATTTATAAAGAGATTTTATTTATTTTAATTTTGATTACTAACTTAAAATTCAGATCTTTCCTCACTGGAAGAGCTTCTAGTCTTCAACTAGTAGAATAGCTGTAGCTACCACCACATGACATAGCTCATAGACACCAGGTTTTAGGTAAAAACTTAGAAATCAAAAATTTTTATGGTCTTAAGAACAGATGAAATTCCAGAATTCCAGCACAAGTTTATTTTTGGATATGTATATTTAAGCTTGACTCTCAACAATAAACCTGAGAGCTCGCTATTCTGTTAATTTCAAAGAAAATGTATTAGGAAATCGCCAGGTTCTATGCAGTCTAGTAAGAGATTCTGGATGCTGACTATAGTAATTTTCCCTATTCTCTTCCTTTGAGCAAAACTCATTCTACCTGCCAAATAGAAAAACATACAATGTAAATGGTCTCTTTCAAGCAGCAGGTAAATAAGAGTGTAAATACAGCATTCAGACTTGCACCTCTGACTCATCTTTTCTCCTTCATTTCAGGGTTTTTTCTGTTGTTGTGTTCTTCCTAGTTTGTTGTAGAAGGTACCTTGCACACCAGCTCCACCCGTACATATTCTCTGAAGGGAAAAGAAGTCATCTAACCATTTTAAACTATCTCATGACCCCTGTTATAAAACAAATTCAGGCATATTCTGAAAATACTTGGAACTCAGCTGTTTGGATTTTTGTTCAGATGTATGCGTAGCATGACCTATTTCAGTAGGCAGAGCTGGAGTGCTACTTTTCAGCAGTCATTGCTATAGATCTTTTCTGTAGATAATTTTTGTTTAAAATGCAAAGATGAAACAGGATTCCAATAAAAAGTAAGATGCCTGGCACCAGTAGAAACTGCCTGATGATGTTTAGCTATCATTTGTTGAAATGGCCATGAAATCTATTCTTCTTGTAAAAACATGTAGTATTACAAAGACCTATTTTGTACGTTATATAAGCCTATCATTGCTAAAAGTTCAATATATGTTATTTATAATTTCTGCAGCAGTCCACTGTCCTTGTTTTCCTTAGAAGCAATTGGCTACTTTTGCTTACTTATTCAAGTCATTACCAGGTACATTTATTTCACCAGTTACTCTCATTATTTCAGCAATTTTCTTGTAGACAGGGTGGTTATCAGCCCCACAATGTGAGTCCTTAGCAACATCTAATGGACCAAATGAGTCTTCCTAACATTGCTACTGTATTCTCTTTAGCATGGAGCAAAAGGTGAGCCAGAAACTTGAAGATTGCTATTAAAATGCAATCTTCAGTGGTTCTGCTCTGTTAAAAATACAGGTAACTGAAGTCATTAGCATTAAAAGCTTTTGAAGACAATGCACTTCATATCCCTGCTACCTGCTACATGAGAAATCACATCCTTTTGTTTCATTTAACATCCTGAGGCTTTGTAGTGGAAGGGTTGATATAGAGCTGACCTCTCACTGCCCTTTTCATAACACTTCTGATTATCCCTACTGCTCTTGTGTGAACACTTTCCAGGTGTGGGCGAGTCAAGGACTCATACTGACAAAATTACATTCTCTGTTTTGTTTCCCCTGCAATATGCCTTTGTTTTTAATCATTACTGGCACTTTGCTAATGTTTTCATACAAACAAAGTGTTATTCTTGAGCTGTAATGGACAGCTACAAGCCATTGTTTTATATCAGTAGGAACTAGGTGGAGTGTTTTCCTGTGCATTGCTTTATGTTGATTTAAACAGATATTACATTTCCTCTTTGCCAAAATCTGAACGAGATCAAACCTTTACTCTAAAACACACAATTCTCTATTTTGGATACTGGAAAGAAGACAAAATGAAACAAAACAAAACCAGAAGTACAGGTCCTTCATCTTTTCTAGCAGACAGTCCATAGACATAACTGTAGAAGCACTTGCACAGATATGAAGTGTCTAAATTAGAGATGTAACAGATTTATGGCAGCAAATCAGTGTCTCAAGGTTCTACAGCTTAATGCCAGAGTGTGCAGAGGAAAAAAACCTCTGCGATTAGTTTAATGTAGAAATGTTTACTGTGGGCATTCAGTGAGGTCTGCTAATAAAAACTGTTTCTGTAACTACTGTGTCTTATTGTTAGCTGCATTCTGATAACAGATTAGAAGAAAATTTCTTATTGTACGATTTTTTTGTAAAGGAAGTTGTCCGAGGGTCCATGTGAAAGAAGTGAACCTGGTTGTGAAAAGAATGGCAATAGATTCATTCTAACTTGATCTGAAAGATATTCAAAGCATGAGAAGTAACTATAAAGAGGACAAAGGGCAAGAATGTAATACCTAGTAAATTTGTATGTTATACTGCAGTTCAAATGTCAATGTTTGCTGTTACTAGTTCTTTCATCAGAAATGTACATGCATGAAGGACTGCAAGAAATTTCATCATATGGCTCTGATTGACACGTGAAGATTTCAGGCCATACTCCTGATCCAAATGTTAAATGAATTTTCCATTGTCAACTGGCATGTGCCTGATGAAGTATAGTGAGAGAACTATGCTTGCTACAAAATAAGCAAATAATACCAATGCAAAAGGGCAAGTATTTCAAGCTGGAGAAATGCAGGAAAGTATTTTAAGCTGGAGAAATCCCATATTGTGCTACTATGTAGCATCACTCTCAGTGATAGATGCCTTAAGTCAGAATTGATTAATAACAAAATTCTGAAGAAAAAGAAAGGGCGGACTTGTCAGTGGAAGGCAGGAGAGGAAAGATAGAGTAGGGTCTGAGGGGAAATCCATACAGGTTTAACAGTCTTTGTGATACTCTCCTTATCAAACAAGAGAAATGGGTTAGGACAAAATACAATAATTTTGTTTTGGAGGAAAAATCTATTGCTCAAGAATGATAAGTGAAATATTTAGGTTGCCACTAACTAACGTATTATTTATGAAACTGTGATGCAGTCTCTACTCAGCAGTGCAGCACCAGCTGTGAAAAGAAATTTAAACACAGGAACATTGAATGCAGTACAAAGAGGTTTAGAGGAAACTGATTGATCCCTACTGGTTTTCCCCTGTCAGGTACTGGCATTTTCTGCTTATGTGAACAGTGATAGACCAATAAATAATGTTCCTGCCAGCCAGACAGCACCTGACGATTCTCTCTAGATGTGGTGTGGTGTTACCTGGTGGCGTATTTAAAATCAGCAAATTAGTTGATTCCCTGATTCCTGCCACTAGAAGGTAACAGCCAATTGATTCCCTTTGAGAGGTGGCAATAGTGGAAGGACAGCAATTTCATCCTGTGACACGAGTCATTTGCAGGCTGTTGAAATGGCATACTAGGCTCTGCCATTATAAATCTGCTTATACATAAGAAGGAGTTAGTACTCATGAGCCCAGCAGAACAACATGATGACTAATATGCAAGGCCAAATTCAGCTGAAGGGGGAGCAGTTAATTACCTGTGTGGTTTTTCTGACTGTGAAAGGCAGCAACAGTAAGTTCTCCTGACACATATGGCTTCTTACAGTGTTTGTAGCAAAATGTCTCTCTTCTTGTTTTTATTCATAAAGAATTAAATGATTTGACTGGATGGCTGGGTGTTCAGGTTGCCTTATATACATATAAGTACATATATATCTGTTGCCTTCTTCTGCTTCTAGCTATGCTACTGCAATTTCCACTTTGCAACTCTGAACCTTTCTTGGGCTTATGAATAAGGAATGGCAATAAGAAGTGCTCAAATTCTTGGTATGGATGAATTTGTCTCATCAGCTCAAAAGCTTTCTAATATTCTGCTCTACTATGCTGAGCGTTGCCCAGTTATTCCAACTCTGTATCTGCTGGTCATCTGCTCTTCCCTAAGTATCTCTTGGCAGAACTTAGCATAGAAATAAAGAAGCAACTCTTGCCTCTAAACAAAGATCTATAATTGTATTTATACAATTTCATTTGTATTAATACAATACAGTATTTATCCAATATTCACAGTAGTGAATGGGATATAAAAACATAGTCTATTTGTAAGTCTAAGTACTATACTTTGCTACTTATAAAATAGTAGCTCTGCTGAAATGCTAGAGAACACCAAAACTTCTGGATTGGCAGCTCAGATCAGAAATTGACTCTTTTCCATCAACATTGCACAGATACATAGAAGTATTTTTATTGATGGTGCTTTAATTAGCTTCTGGAGCTTAGAAGTATTGAAAATTTTCAAAAAGATATGATAAAATATCAGTCTGCAAATATTATTACTTTTTCTACATTTTGCACCTCCATAATATCCTGTGATTTCCTTCCTTTGAGAAACATTCAGAACTTCAAGAATTTATTGGATGTCAATGTGTGCAATCTGTTTTATCAAATCTTACTCACCAAGCATTAAAATTGTTTTCAGCACCTTCCCCACCAGCTATTCTGGATATTGCTAGCTCATGGTGCTGAGGTGCAAGATGTCATCCCTTCACAGCCCCACCTGTGAAGGGCGGCCTGTTGAACCGTGATGTGTTACACTGACCAGCTGCAGTCACTGTCCTGTGGATTGGAGATACGCTTAAAATGTGTCTTCATCCTTTAAATAAAACAGCCTTTTCTATGAGACATGGCATCACATATCCTGTGTCTCCTTCGAGGCTTCATGTGGTGTTCTGGTAGGAATTCCTTTCCTTTAGCATGCTGAATAATGCGAGGACTTTTTGGCAGCCTGTAGAAATCATGTTTGCACAGCAATGGATTGAAGGTTGCATTGTGTGCTTTGAGGTACGTGAAGGAAGGCAGGGTTGTGTGGAAATACAGTTTACTGACAGAATGGCTGACAGCTGTGCAGGAAGCGAGCAGGAGCAGCTATGGCTGGGGTGGTCATGCCTGTGCTGCTCTCTGGGAATATTCCTCTTGTGGTTGCTGTGTCCTGAGGCACAGCTGGACTTGTAGAAGTTCTACTTAGCAATGCAGATGCAGTCTCAGTAGATTCTGCACTCAAAATCCCTGGTATCCTGCCCAGTCATGCAAAGACTTTATGTTTTACACGGCCTTTTTTATCATGTGGGAAGAGTTACGGAAGAAAATTCAAATAGGGCAATATCTGTAGAACTTGCTGAGATTTCATGATCACATGCCGGGTTACATCAAAGAGTTTTTGATGACAGAAAAGTATGTGCAACAACAATATAAATGATTTTAAAAGTTTCACATAGTATAGTAGCAGCTTGACTGAGAGACTCACATTGTGATTTGTAAAACTACACATGATAATATAACTAATGATGAAAGTATCCAGTACATTTTAATATAAATCCTTAGTAATAACGTAATTAATGTAGCAGTAATTTTTTTCTTATTTTAATAGTATGATCATTATGTTTTTTGTAACAAAACTCTGTGGACCTTCCCTGGCAAAGACTTTTCTTGCTGCTCAAAGTTAATTACAGCGTGATTGTATAACAGAAGTGCACCTATATCCACCCAAGCCACTGCTGAATTTTCAAATTTGTGTTTCTCCACACTAATTAGCCCAGCTTGCTTGTTCTATACAAATAAAGAGCTGTCTTTCTACTATAGACATGGCTGCAATCTTTTATTAGATTGTTCCCAAGGTGTCCTTTAAAGCTTTACAAATATTTAGGAGTTACAACCCCTGCAGTGCTGCAGGCAGGGGCAGAGAGTCTGGAAAGCTGCCCAGTGAAAAAGGACCTGGGGATCCTTGTCAACAGCAACTAAACATGAGCCAGCAAGTTGGGCAATGGCACCTGGCCTCTATCCATAATAATATGGCCAGCAGGTTGCTCTCTAAACTACCGGAGAGGGGAGTGTAGTAATGTGGAGGTTGATCTCTTCTCCCAAGTCACATGTGATAGGACAAGAGGAAATGGTTTCAAGTTGCACCAGAGGAAGTTTAGAATGGATATTAGAAAAAATTCCTCCACTGAAACGGTTGTCAAACACTGAAACATGCTGCCTGGGGAAGTAGTGGAGTCACTGTCTCTGGTGGTATTTAAAAAACATGTCGATGCAGTGCTGAGGGGCCTGGTAGTGGTGGCCTTGGCAGTGCTGGCTGGGGTAGTGGTTGGACTTGGTAATCTTACAGGTCTTTTCCATCCTAAACAATTCTGTGGTTCTATCTTTGCACCCTTTCAGGAAATTCTGGGAACAGAACCATGAAATACCATCTTCCCATATAGTTAAACAAGCTGTGGAACCATATTTGGCAATGAGATCATCTCAATCCAGGCAATGCCAGACTTAGGTGGGATATCTTGCTAGCCCTCCTTATGCAGAAGCAATAAACATCTTTGCCTTTCTTCTTTCTTATTCTAGGTATTTTCTGTCAAGAAAATGTTCAAACTCACAGAGTTTTTGTTGCCAAGTAACTGTTATATATGATTAATCTCTCCTTTTCATGAAATAGCTGAGTACCATGTGACAGAGTGGATGAATT
Organism: Platysteira castanea; assembly: GCA_013397175.1. NCBI lineage: Eukaryota > Metazoa > Chordata > Aves > Passeriformes > Platysteira > Platysteira castanea. Next base: position 18,011 of record VYXC01001179.1, read on the forward strand.
CCTTGGGCTTTTTTGGGCACAGAAATTTTCCTTTATCTATTAAACTGTTTTTATAGAAACCTATGAGTTTTTGCATTTTTCACCTCTGACTATCCCCCATCCCACTGTAGGGGAATGAGCAAGCTGTTCTGTGGGACTGCTAAGCTCCACAGCAGCTAACAGTCCTCAAAACTACTATTTCCTATACATAAGAGTTACCAATATAATCCTTGTTCTTCAGTATCTGATTTCCATGCAGATATCTTATCTACTGCACTGACATACTTTCTAGATATTTGATTGCTTTGGATATTGCCACTATCAACTACTGCTCCACAGCATGTTTGAATGTGAAGATAGCAATAAATGGCATTTCTTTAGAATTTCTTTTTTCTAGGAGGTAAAAGTTTTTGGTCTCAGTGCTGCAGACTCACCCTTTCACCCAGTTCTGACATATTACAACAGCAGCCAGGAATACAGCTAAAATAATATAGAGTGAAACTGTGTTGCCCTGAGTGCATTCTCTCTGTATAGTGTATCCTTAATGATGAGTCGTTGATACAGCATAACTGGTGGACCATTCTGTGGAAAAATTATTTTCATCTTAATTAAAATATTTTGAGATAAAATTTATAATTGTTTCAGTGTTCTGATGTTAGAGTCCCTGCTTTTGCCCAATGTAGAAATCTTTAGAGAAAACTAACCAGATTTCTTAGAATTAGAAATTAATGTTGCCTTTCTTGCCTTAGAAATTAGGAGTTATTTTTGTAAGCTCGAACTGACATCAAATACTGGAGTTAGCCAATCTTCTGCATGTTGCGTAGGGTGAAAAAGTCTCCCTGTGTTTAGGACACACTATTCCCCTGTGTTAGACCTCCAGAGACAAGCTTGTGGAAACATAACATACTGCTGGTATTTTACCTGTTGGCGTACAAACTTCCTGTGCTGTCAGTCTGACCTTTGTGATGGTTTTTGGCTGAGGTAGAGTTGATTTTCTTCACAGTACCTAGTACGGAGCCATGTTTTGTTTTTAAAACAGTGTTCACAACATGGGCATGTTTTAGTTATTGCTGAGCAGGGCTTGCACTGATCCAAGGGCTTTTCTGCTCCTCACTCCACCAGTGGGCAGGCTGGGAGTCCACAAGGAGTTGGTACGGGACACAGCAAGAAGATGTGGCAATGACCACAGGGATATCCCAGACCATATGGTATCATGCTCACCATGTAAAGCTGGGGGAGAAAGGAGGAAAGGGGGACATTTAAAGTGATGTCATTTGTCTTCCTAAGTTATTTATGTACAAAGGAGCACTGCTCCCCTGGGGATGGCTGAACACCTGCCTGGGGTGAATGAAGGAGAAGGGTGAATTAATTTCTTGTTTAGTTTTGCTTGCATGTGTGGTTTTGCATTACCTATTAAACTTTCACGTTTGTAATTCTGTCCCCCAGCTCACCAGGTGGAGGGATTCACTCGTGTGGGGCTTATTTGCCAGACGTGATTAAACCATAACACACTTTCACAGACCCTAAATGAAATGAAAGCTAATGCAATGACTATTCACAAATAAGAAGCTAGTTGAAAAATTCAGATATAAAAAATATCCTTTAGTAATTATTTGAAAATCTGGTGATGTAACAGGAAACGTGCCCTAAAACCCCTAAACACAGTGAGAGAAAGAAAGGATTTTGCAGAATAATTGTTGATAAGTTGTCTAATAATTTATCTTCATTTTACCAACATGCTTTACATCATGTCATACATACAACAATGCTTTAATTTTTTACTTTTCAAAGTCAAAAGCTATATATTCCACTTAAGAGTATGAATTGCAGTAATTTTAATTTCTGAAAGAGATTTGAATTATAGCAAATAAAGTTATGTGCAATTACTGTTGATTGGAAGGTAATGACTTCAGAAGACCCTGTATCTGCTTTTGAAGTAGAGCTACTCAGTACAAAAACTATGCTAAACATGTATTGGACTTTTCTCTCATAAACTTTTAACTGAAACATTCTTACATGCAGCATAAGGATTTGCAATATGAAATTTTTTTTCTTCTTGTTGGGTTTTCTTCAGATACCCAGAATTAATGTTAGGAAAATAATTGTTCTAGGTTACAATAATTTCTATTTTTAGCCCAGTCCATTATCCATTATGCTTCAAAATTAGATTTCCCTTGTATTATCTATCTTTTTTTTTTNTTTCTATTTTGCATTTCATCTCTCAATGTGGGCAGCGTTCTCTGATGACACGGCTCAAGTTCTGTGCTTTAGTCTCGAGTTCCGAAACAGTCTGGCAGGGCTCCAGACCCCCCTGTACAGTCCGAGGAGTATTCTGCCACACCCTTGTTGAATGTCAATCATGTATTATTTCAGGTTTATTTTCATGAGAAAGTTCTATTTTATTCTAAAATACCTTTGCATTGTAAATTTATATGAAGCAGGTTGAAATTAGTATTCAAGTAATCCAAATGAAAAAGTAGGATGATCATGTGAAGAGTGACAAAGATGAGATAGCTTCTGTATACATATGAATGCACAGATGATTTATGTGACAATTACATCACTTTTTAAAGCATGACAAACCATAGAAAAACTAAATTGTTTGGAAAAAAAAATCTTTAAAACAAAACTAAAACGTAGAAATTTAAGGTAATGGTCCCAAATATTATAATAAGATAATGTAAAACTGCAACTTCTTTATTGACATGGAAAAATACTGAGTTTACTGGGTCATATCATATTTGTTGACCAGACATATGGTGTCTGGTAAGTAAGTTCAAAGGAAGTAAGTAAGTAAGTTCTGGAAGTAAGTTCAAAGGAATATTTGCTGAATGTTATAGTACAGTTACCCTGTGGTTGCCATTACTACAACATAAAAAGCTAATCTATCTCAGATACAACTTTGTCACAGCAGTTAGAACATACTATTTTTAATGGCACCTCCAAGCTACGAGTTAGGAAGACAAATAAGTCAAGGAAATCAGAATGTTCTCCCAGATGGTTCCTCTGGATCCAAGATTATGTTCAGCTCAGACTGAACACAATACAAAAGTAAACAAGATTGCACCACATTTTTTAAAATGAGACTTTCTACCAGGAATGCTTTTACATAACAACCTTGTTATGTGGTTAATTTTTGAAAGCTAACCTTTTATTTTAGGGAAGTAAAGATAAGAACAGTGGGGTCACATCAGAGGGAAAAGCCTGTTGAGCAGAGTGAATACCTTCACCAGAAAGTATCTTGCATAACCAGAACCATTATTTGAAAAATGGTAACATATCTCAAAATATTTGCTTACAAAAATGACAACATTTTGGTCTTACAAGGCATTGTTGTGTGTTTTTATAGGACTACAAAAGTATTTTCTAAAAATTCTGATAGCTTTTATTCCATAGTGTGACTAAATAGCTACATGACTCTTTCCTATCCCCCATTCTTTTTTCACGTATTATTCAGATTTCTGTATACGGAACAAACTCAACCACTTTGTCTAAATCTTGACATGAGATTTTCTACCCTAGCTGAGCTAATTCAACATAGAAACTTCATTTCTGTCAACAAACACAAAGAGAGAATTGTGATGGGAATCTAGAAGTATTGATCTATGTGAAAATTATATTGCTGAGCTCTCTATAATTATATGTCGCAAGGTAGTTTGCCACTGGGTAGACTTATTTTCAACAAGCTCCCAGTAAAGATTTTTAAAAAATATGTTCTTGATGAACGGACATAAAGATGCTCTACTATCCACCTATTTGGTTAGAATAAACAATCTGTAATCTTAGAAACAAGATGGCAGTAAGCTGATAACATACCATCAGACATGCAATATTTGGAAATCAAGTTCATTGATTTGCATTATTACTAGTTGTAGTTTCCCTATGCTGCCAGAACATGTTATCCGATGTCATCACATGCCATTCTGAGAAGAAAAAAGAAAATTATAACTCAAACCTGAAATTGTACCACTACAAATGGAGGAAACGATCCCTTGGGCAGCAGCAAATACTGTCTGTTGATGAGTGCAGATAACCTCTGTGTAAGTTACATAGCAGAATGAGCTAAATAATGCATGAAGTGCTGGAAGTTGCTTAAAATAAGCTTCCCTGAATACATTTCCTCACTCTGTTAAGCAGCAAGTGTTGTAAGTCTACCCTTGCTTCTTTCTTTTTTAATAGTCTTGCTGCCACTCAGTTTTCATCTTTCATTAAGATTCTTGCTCGTGCTGCTTTAGGTGCAATATAACATAATAACAATGAAAACTGCCTGAAGACTACCCCACTGCAATTTTCCTCTATTACAAAGACTAGTCTATCAGAGTTTATATCTGCCAAAACAGAGGATGGACCCATTTCTGTTCTGACACCCTTTGGAATAATAAGATGAAGGTGGGTATATGTCCTCTCTCACTAAACCTCTCTTTATAATGTTTATTCTTTCACTTATTGTGCCCACACCCAGTTGGTGTTTTTTTAGTAAACAGCATATTAAGCTGGTGTAAAGGAGCTGTAATTAAAGTGTAAGAAGAGTAAATAGAACTTTTGACTTATACCAGTAATGCAATTTACTATTGATAGTACCCTGTCATAGGTTATAGTGTAAGATGGATCCCCAAAAAGGTATTCTTTTACCATTTTCATGAACTGCTGAGGCCAGGTGGGGTGGT